>SJYH01007543.1:0-16617 GCA_006408735.1 Sylvicapra grimmia | reverse complement strand
TTCTGGTGTCTGGCCGCTGGAAGACAAGTACACAGAATCAGAAAACAGTTTTTTCATGCCATCATGCAACAGGAGATAGGCTGGTTTGACGTGCATGACGTTGGAGAACTTAACACCCGCCTCACAGAGTAAGTACCTGGGTGTGTGTTCAACTCTGACTTGTGCTTCTTATTCTTTTAAAATGGAAGCAAGGTCATAAAATGTGTCAGGAGGTAATCCCTGGAGGTAATGCCCATCCCGCAGAAGTAATTCTGAGACTAAATTCCTTCTGAGTCTTGATCGTGCCTCATGCATCTTTTCATTCCCAGAACCCTGGCAGGGCATGAAGAGGTCCTGCGTGACTGGTAGTGAATGAAGGGTTGGACTTGCCAGACCCAAGACATCCTGTGGGAGTGAGCATTAGGGCGGCGGCGTGATACTTGCTGGGGACGTTCCTGGGCAAAATCCCAGATGTAAACTGATTTACCCCCAACTAAGACAAACAAACAAGCACTCAACTAGATTCAGGAAAAAAGTTCTGGTGTTCATAATCCTGATGTTTATTTCTAACACTGTTCTTTCAGTGATGTCTCCAAAATTAATGAAGGAATTGGTGACAAAATTGGAATGTTCTTTCAGGCAATGGCAACATTCTTCACCGGTTTTATAATAGGATTTACAAAAGGTTGGAAGCTCACCCTTGTAATTCTGGCCATCAGTCCTGTTCTTGGCCTGTCAGCTGCTATCTGGGCAAAGGTAGGTGTGAAGCCTATGAATCCAGGATATTAAACTGTTTCCACCCTCAAAAAACACCCCACAACTCCTCAAGTGGAGGCTGTTTTTGTCACATGATGACCCTGACACTGACGATGACATTAAATCTTCTGTTAAATCTTGGTGTTAAATCTTCTGTTCATAATCAGTGGGAATANCAGACTATTAAACTGTCTCCACCCTCAAAAAAACACCCCACAACTCCTCTAGTGGAGGCTGTTTTTGTCACATGATGACCCTGACACTGATGATGACGTTAAATCTTCTGTTAAATCTTCTGTTCACAATCAGTGGGAATAGGCAGATGTGAGCTCACTGAGTTGTCCCCACCCAGACTCTGTGCTGTTATTGGGGGAAGGGAAAGATGGAACTCCCCCATCTCCTCCTCTGCCTTCATGCAGAAGACATGCTCGGCTCTCGGACAGCTGTGTCCCNTGATGACGTTAAATCTTCTGTTAAATCTTCTGTTCACAATCAGTGGGAATAGGCAGATGTGAGCTCACTGAGTTGTCCCCACCCAGACTCTGCTGTTACTGGGGGAAGGGAAAGATGGAGCTCCCCCATCTCCTCCTCTGCCTTCATGCAGAAGACATGCTCGGCTCTCGGACAGCTGTGTCCCCGGTAGACAGTTCCATGTTCACAAGTAGAGCTTCAAGTTCAGTGACTAACACGTAAGTCCCACTCAGTTACCATTATTGATGTCAGTGTTTTTGTAGATTTTATTTTGTTGGCAGAACAGTTTTGTCAACATTATAAATGGTTCTGTGTATATACATACTTAAGTCCATTGGTATGAAGACAGTTTTTTAAAAAGAGGTATTTTCTAGCCCCTTATGCATGTACATGTGAGGTCTGCGGTTCCTTTTCCTCTCTGTCAAGAAAGCAAAGCAATGCAAATGGCCCTCCCCACCGCCGCAGGGAGGCCTTCCTCTTGAGACTGGGTGTGGTGTTCATTCTAAATTGATTTCCTGTAAGTGTAGGTGGCTGTGGAGAGATTGGCCTGGTATGTAGTTTCTTAGAAAAATGAGAGACAGCGCTACACATTCACATGGCCAAAGCATGTAAAATAACGGAGGGCCAAGCAAACCCAAGCCTAACATAAAACAAATCAGGCTATTAAGAAATTTAAAAAATTTAACCCTGTGGGATAGATATTGTTTTGCTATTATAAACGGTAACTGCCATTTTTTAAAGTATCTACTGTGTCAGGCAAATACATATTTTTTCTCTTTTTTAAAAAATTTGTTGAAATGCAGTTAGTTTACAATGTTGTGTTAATTTCTGCTGCTCAGCAAAGTAATGCAGATATNCTATTAAGAAATTAAAAAAATTTAACCCTGTGGGATAGATATTGTTTTGCTATTATAAACGGTAACTGCCATTTTTTAAAGTATCTACTGTGTCAGGCAAATACATATTTTTTCTCTTTTTTAAAAAATTTGTTGAAATGCAGTTAGTTTACAATGTTGTGTTAATTTCTGCTGCTCAGCAAAGTAATGCAGATATACATACATATGTTATTTTTCATATTATTTTCCATTATGGTTTATCACAGGTTATTGAATACCATTTCCTGTGCTATACAATAGGACCTTGTTACCCAGATTCCACTTTTTTTAAGTTAAAAAATCCCAGGGAATTTCAGAGTATAAAATAACAGCATATCTTAATCTCCCCCCAGATTAATAAATGTTAGTTACACTTTTTGCAATATTTAGCTATAATATTTTCTACATGTGAAGTAGAAGTTTGTAGAATATTACAGAATATTTTCCCCCTCATTCCATCATATTATCTTCTTCTTCAAAGGCATGAAATACATGTTCTTGTAAAGTGTAGACATCATCTCATTTAACAGAGGAAGAAATTGAAGTTCTGAGAATTCTTATTAATTTATTGTTCAGACTAACACAATGTTTGAATGGTATTGTTGGTAGCTAAACTGCATCTCTGTTGAAATATTTGGCAAAAGCCTTTGTGTTAATTGATTTTTCTGTTTACTAGCCTGTTAGGCAAGTCAGGTGGCAGATTCTTCATATCAGTATTTGCTGAAAAACTGTTCTAAAATGTATTGATGTTTGTTCTAGTTAAGTTAGGGGGAAAAGCGGTAAGTTAATCTTTCAATAATTAATTGTGCATTACTTCAGATATTATTTAATATTTTCTTTTTAAAATGTTTTTAATGTAAATTTATTTATTTTAATTGAAGGCTAATTACTTTACAATATTGTATTGGTTTTATCATACATTGACATGAATCCGCCACAGGTGTACATGTGTTCCCTATCCTGAACCCCCCTCCCACCTCCCTCCCCATACCATCCCTCTGGGTCATCCCAGTGCACCAGCCCCGAGCTCCCTGTATCATACATTGAAACTGGACTGCTAATTCATTTCACATATGATAATATACATGTTTCAATGCCATTCTTCCAAATCATCCCACCCTCTCCCTCTCCCACAGAGTCCAAAAGACTGTTCTGTACATCTGTGTCTCTTTTGCTGTCTTGCATACAGGGTTATCGTTACCATCTTTCTAAATTCCTTATATATGCATTAGTATACTTTTTGGTGTTTTTCTTTCTGGCTTACTTCACTCTGTATAATAGGCTCCAGTTTCATCCACCTCATTAGAACTGATTCAAATATATTCTTTTTAATAGCTGAGTAGTATTCCATTGTGTGTATGTACCACAGCTTTCTTGTCCATTCGTCTGCTGATGGACATCTAGGTTAATTGTCTGGTTGTCAGTCTTATTAAAAAAGGAATGAGGTCCGGTGGAGGAAGCTGCTTTGTCCCTGTGATTCTGAGACTCTTTTCTGTAACTCAGAGGCACCGGGGCAAGAAGGCAGAACAGGAAGAGGCTTGGCCGCAGCAAGCTTCGTACTCCAGAAAGCCTCTTTTGATCTCTGCGGGCAATTCTCTAACCCCGCCCAGAGACACTGGATCAGCTAGGGGGCAAAGGGAGGGGAAACTACCATATCCTACTGCTACATGAGGTGGTCCAACCTTAAGAACACTTTCACTCCCTCAGGTAGCAGAAGCAAGGGCCCCAGCAACGAGACAAACCATGCTGATGAAAGTAATACCACAAACACTCTGAATGTAAAACTGCTGCTTGACCCACAACTCTCAGAGTAGGTTAAGAATTATGTGCTAAATCCCTAAAGGGTAAGTGCTTGCTAAAATAAAAGACTTTAAATAGGACCCAGAGTCTCCTAACATGATAGACACCACACCCAAAATATAGTTAAAAGAAGACCACTTGTCATACCAAGAATTACGAAAACCACAACTTGAATGAGAAAAAACCACTTAACTGACAAGTGCTGATACAATTCATATGTCAGTACTGTTTGGCATGGATTTTGGAATAGTCATCAGAAAAATGCTTCACTAATCAATTACAAATTATCCTAAAACAAAAGGAAATAGACAATATCAGCAATGAAAAAGAAATTAAGAAAAAAGGACAGAATGAAATTAGATAACTGAAAGGTACAGCCGTAGAACAAAAGTCACAATGGATGGGGTTACTCTTGTTGAGTGGAGAGGACGGGATAGGGTCAGTGGACCTGGAAAGGGAACAATAGAAGTGGCCCAGCATGAAACAGAAAATGAAAAGCGCCTCCGGGCCCTGTGGGACAGTAGTACCGTATGGAACATTTGTGACCATCAGAGTCCCAAAAGAAAGGAGAGGAGTAAGGCTGAGGGAACATTGGAAGAAATAATTGCTGAGAATGTCCAAGGTTTGTGAAAGACAAACCTCCAGCTCCGAGAAGCTAAGCTAACCTCAAACAGGATAAACCCAAAGAAATCCATGCTAAAGCACATCATAGTTAAATCATTGAAAACTAAAGACAAAGAAAAAAGTTGAAATTGGCTAAAGATGAACAGCACATTACCTACAGGGAACACCGATTTGAATGACAATATATTTCTTATCTGAAACCATAAAGACCAGAAGGAAGTGGCAAATTATTTTTCAAGTGCTTAAAGAAAAGACCTGTCAACTGTGGATACTTGGTTAAAGTATTTTTTAGGAATGATGGGGGAGATGAAAACATTCCCAGATCATGGAAGACTATAGAGGAACTTTCCATTAGCATACCTCCTATTAAAGACTGGCTAAATGAAGTTCTTCAAACAGAAGCACAGTGATACAAGGCATATTGGAGCATCAGGAAGGGAAAAGGAATAACAGAAAGAGCAGGAATTTGGGCCTTTCTTTTCCAAGGAGATTTCTAAATCATATTTGGTGATTGAACCCAGAATTGTAAATGGTAAAATGTTGATACCAGTAGATTTTTATGTCACCTATGAATATTGTGATATCCAGAACAACTAAGATGAAATAGTAATTAAAGAAATCTATTTTGTAAGTTCTGAGCTCCTGAAAAAGAATTCTCCAGGCACAGGCAACTTTTACTGGAAAAATTTACTAGACATTTAAAGAGGAATTGACACCAATTATATACTGTCTCCCCTAGAAGAAGGAAGACTTTATCTGCTTTCCCCCAAAGATGGGAACTCTTGCTCTGTGAAAACCATGTAAAGGAGATGAAAAAACAAGCTACAAGCTGGGGAAAAAGTAACATGCACATCACATATCTGACAAAGGATTAGTCTTTATCTAATTCGACTGAGTGACTGAACTGAACTGAACTGAATATATAAGGAATTCTCAAAATTTGATAGTTTAAAGAAAATCACCAAAACTACTATTTAATAGAAAAACTTGTAATCACTTTTTAAAATCCAGATACATATTAAAATTATCTTGGAATTTTTTGAAAACTACCAGTGCCCAGGTATTGCTTTTTTCCTCCAGAGTTCCAGATATGTTTCTAATAAGCAACCACGTTTCAAAACCACTGGACTGTATAATGATCTTTAATTTTATTTAGTTTGTTTCACTTTCTATTTCTTATTCAGTGCTGGCATTTCATTTAGTTTGTGTTTTCCAATTTCTCCATCTCTTTTTATTTTATGTTCTTTCTCAAGCCTTTATTGAGCATAGTAGAAAAGCTTTTGTCTACATATATATAAATAGTATGTATAATATATATTTTTTAGAAAACTTACAAACTTTTGCCTAACTGAAAAAAATTGATGACGTTTTGATTCCACTTGTTTGACTTAGTATAAATAGAATGCTAGATTTCTAACTGAAAAATAAATATGCCACAAGCAACAAAGGTTTACTGTATAGCACAGGGAACTATAGTCAATATCTTGTAATAACTTGTAATGGAAAATAATCTGGAACATAATGTGTGTTTATGTATAACTGGATCACCTTGCTGTGCACCTGAGACACTGTAAGTCAGCCATACTTCAATAAAAAATATATATATTAAGGGAAAAAAACAACCCCGAATGAACCAGTGAGAGAATGGACAGAAGAGATAAACGTCATCAGAGAGGTTGTACAGGTGGTAGGTTAGCACATGAAAGGTTGTTTAACAGCATTAGTCATCAGTGAAAAGCAAATTAAACTGCAACGAGATACCATTATGCATCTACCAAAATGGCTAAAATAAAAGTGAAACCCCAAATGCTGCTGAGACGCAGAGAAACAGGGTCACTCATGTATTATTGGTGGGAGTGTAAAATGGTACTCAACCTGAANTTCAGCTTCAGCATGATTCCGTCCAAAGAAATCCCAGGGCTGATCTCCCTCAGAATCCTTGGAGTCCAAGGGACTCTCAAGAGTCTTCTCCAACACCACAGTTCAAAAGCATCAATTCTTCGGCACTCAGCTTTCTTCACAGTCCAACTCTCGCAACCATACAATTACATTAACATTTTTCAAACCACAAGACAAGTGCAAAAGAAATTTGCATATATTTAACTTTGCAATTGAGGAGTATCCACCTAAACTTCAATTGGAGGGATTAATTTACAAAGCAACGGCATACTTAAAGGTAAATATCAAGAGAAAAGCGTAACAGAATTATATAAATGCCCTCCAAGTGATGAATATATTTAATTAAAATCTTGTGGATTGATATCAGCATCATCAATATATGACAAAATCTGTTTACAGGAAAAGACATTTTTAAAGATGAAATATACAAAATCTTATTATAGATCAGCAGTAATAGATATATATTTGTAATTAAGTTTGATTATAGAAAGCATCAACTTTGAACTCTAAATAAGGAAAATCTTATCTTCCCCCACAAATAATTGCAATGTATTCTTCTCATTAATAAATCTGTGTTACACACATTTGTACCCAGTTATTATTAACATGTATAAATTTCATCAGACATTTTGGGAAATTTTTCTCTGCTTTATGAATACTTATACAATATCCTAGATTATGACCCTTGGTACTCAAATATTTGCTATTTGGCTCTTTACAGAAGAACTCTTCTGACCTCTGATAGCTGAAAGACCACAGAACTTAAACATAAAAAGATAAGTGAAAATATAAGTTAAGATTTTTAATGTGTCAAATGAGAGATATTGACTGTAAAGAAATATGTTGGGGCAAATGGAGGAAGACGTCTCAAGGGAAGTAGGATTCAAGCTGTGCCTTGAGGTTGACTAGGAAGGAGACAGAAGCAGGGGACATGACACCAAAGACAAAAAGAGACATGTAAAAGTTATATTTAAGAAATNACAGAAGAACTCTTCTGACCTCTGATAGCTGAAAGACCACAGAACTTAAACATAAAAAGATAAGTGAAAATATAAGTTAAGATTTTTAATGTGTCAAATGAGAGATATTGACTGTAAAGAAATATGTTGGGGCAAATGGAGGAAGACGTCTCAAGGGAAGTAGGATTCAAGCTGTGCCTTGAGGTTGACTAGGAAGGAGACAGAAGCAGGGGACATGACACCAAAGACAAAAAGAGACATGTAAAAGTTATATTTAAGAAACAGTGAGCTGTGACTAGATAAGAAACTTCACTTAGAAGGGTGTTAAAATGGAGGGTGAATGGGCAAGATTGTCAAAACTCCTGAGTGCTAAGTGTTAGGGATTGAATGTTTGTCCATTCCATCTCCCCATCCAAATTAACACTCCACCCTCCCAATGTGACTGTATTAGGAGGTGGGTTTTTTGAGAGATAATTAGGATTAGAAGAGATTATGGGAGTGCATCTGGCATGAGTGGGAAGAGTGCCCTAAGAAGAGTCATCAGAGAGTTGATTGCTTCGCTCCATTCTCTGCCATGTCAGGACACAAGGAAAGGTTGGCAGTCTGCAATCCACAAGAGGGCCCTTACAGGAACCTAACTAGGCTGCACTCTGAACTTGGACTTCCAGCCTCCAGACTGTGAGAAATATATTTCTGAGAATAACAAGTTTAAAAAAATAAAGCATGTATAAATTATCCCAAACAAAATGAAATAAAGACCTACACTGAGAACTGGGAAAAAGGGACAAAGATGAAGGCCAAAACATCTGTCATGGTCAAAACTGTTGCTTCTGAATGTATTAGTTTCAACAATATATAGTGGCCTGTGTTAGCTTTTAACTTAAAGGAATAACAATTTCATGTGTCTGGCACTAGTATAATTAGGCTTTGTTAAAAAAAAATTAGCAGACTTTGGCAGAAGGGATGAGTTAGTGAAATTTGATATCATTTAGGTGGTTGATTGTAATAATGGAAGTATCACCATTCTGTTATTTTATATTAGAGGAACAGTTAAATTGACTTTTCACATCCCTTAGAGTATTTGAAAGTGTTTATTTTTCTTTCAATAGGCATGATCTGTTAAAAAAAACAAAGCACTTCATGAACATTCTACTGTATTCTTGCCTGCTGCTGCTGCTAAGTCACTTCAGTCTTGTCTGACTCTGTGTGACCCCATAGACGGCAGCCCACCAGGCTCCCCCGTCCCTGGGATCCTCCAGGCAAGAACACTGGAGTGGGTTGCCATTTCCTTCTCCAATTCTTGCCTAAGGATATGCTTATCATTATGGAAGGTCATAGAGAAGCCAGGTTTATTGAATCAGTTGGAATGGTACTTGATATTTCAACAATAAATTAGAATAGCACGTTTTGAAACTCCTCATTCAAAAATAGTTCTGCTGATCTTCTGTTGTCAGCTGCTGCTGGTGTGGTTGATGGTTGAGGTTTTCAAGAAGAGCAGAGAAACAGAGCTAAACTGTATTGTAGGCACCTCTTGCCTTATGCAGACCTGTTTGTTCAGGGATGACAGTGACCTCCCTGGGTCAGGCCCAGTGCTGTGAGCAATTCTGGCAGATGTGATAGGGCAGCCCTAGGCGGGTCATTCTGAGAGGTCAGGAAGGTCTAGAGCGTCAATGGGTTGTTGTTTGGGGTACCAAAGAAGAAGGTGCACACAGTACAACATCTGCACATGGAACCTGGTTGGCAAAGGTCCATTTGCCCTCACCCACCCATTCCTGCATCTGGCGTAGCTCCTTTACTTTCACACGCAGCAGAGGAAGAAATGCACTCTTAAAATCAAAACAACTTTGAACTTTTTCTGACAAGAAGGAATAGGCTGTTATNTCAGTGACCTCCCTGGGTCAGGCCCAGTGCTGTGAGCAATTCTGGCAGATGTGATAGGGCAGCCCTAGGCGGGTCATTCTGAGAGGTCAGGAAGGTCTAGAGCGTCAATGGGTTGTTGTTTGGGGTACCAAAGAAGAAGGTGCACACAGTACAACATCTGCACATGGAACCTGGTTGGCAAAGGTCCATTTGCCCTCACCCACCCATTCCTGCATCTGGCGTAGCTCCTTTACTTTCACACGCAGCAGAGGAAGAAATGCACTCTTAAAATCAAAACAACTTTGAACTTTTTCTGACAAGAAGGAATAGGCTGTTATTACTTATACAAATGACTCCACAGATGCTATAAATTATTTATTGAAAGAGTATAATATATTTACTCAGAATTTGATTTGAATTCTTGTGTGCAGTATTTAGATGGTTGACTAGTCAAGCATTTCAGGTAAAAATAGTGGTCCTTTGCCCACACCAGTTGACTGAGTTTTACTCACAGGGCGCTCTGGGATTCCACACATGTCAGTGGCTGGTTTTAGAGAGAGATTCACTCCAGTGGCCGTTGATTCATGCTGTGAAGCCTTAAATCCTGGATATTGCACTTACTAGCAAATGACTTGACCTCTTTCTCGGTCCATTTCCTCATGTATTGCGGGGGAACTAATGCCTACCTCTTGGTACAATTGAGAAGCATCGGTGAAGGAGATCCTGTGTATATAAAGGACCGGGTACTGGTGCTTCCACAGAATAGATGCTCAGGGACCAAACAGAAGAATCAAAGAGCGTCCATGAAAGAGGCCTCCGTGGTGGCCTGATGTGGTGCTGAGAAACCCTGCTGACAGGAGCTCCGCTTCCCTGCCACTCGAGCCTCCCCAGGTCCTGCCCCTGCACAGTGCTTGGGCCCTGTGTTCTCCTGCCGCCTACCTTGGTGTTTCTGAACCAGAGTAGAATCAGCGATCGTTATGTTGAGTGCACCTGTTTTTTTGATATACTGCCCCATTTTCTGTATTTATTGATGTTTAGAGTATACACTTTTTTTAAGATGTAAAATCTCCCCCAAAGTCCAAGATTGATTTATTTGTATGAGAATCCATGGGGTATAGTGAGAAAGTTGGAATTTTACTTTATTATATACCATCTCAGTCCAAAAAGAAATGGCTATAATATGTATACTAAAAAATAGGACTTCATAACCAAAGACAAGTAAAAGATTTATATACAGTACAGTATACTATGTACAAGCGGCATTTGTGTACAAAAGGTAAAATTGTTAAAAATTTTAAATTATCTGCAATTGCATTTTTAAACAGATACTGTCTTCATTTACTGATAAAGAACTTTTGGCATATGCAAAAGCTGGAGCAGTAGCTGAAGAGGTCTTAGCGGCTATTAGAACTGTGATTGCATTTGGAGGACAAAAGAAAGAACTTGAAAGGTTTGAGTCTCCTTTTTTAAGTTGGTAGAGATGTTAAATTCTGTCATCTTAAATGCCCTTCAGGTTGACGGTGATGATTATAAGGTATTCTCTGATGTATATGTTTCCTTAAATAGCTTCTTGGATATATTACAGCATAGTTAATATTCTGGAGAAGTTGTGATTCTAATTGTTATAATTCTTCTTATATCTGCTAATTCAAAGTGTTTTCTAGAGTCTCCTAGGTGGATAGTGACATAAAATAGTTTATTAAGGCTGAAGGTGAAGTCACTCAGTCGTGTCCGACTCTTTGTGACCCCATGGACTGTAACCTACTAGGCTTCTCTGTCCATGGGATTCTCCAGGCAAGAATACTGGAGTGGATTGCCATTTCCTTCTCCAGAGGATCTTCCCGACCCAGGGATCAAACCCAGGTCTCCCGCATTGGAGGCAGACGCTTTAACCTCTGAGCCACCAGGGAAGCCTCTATTAAGGCTGAAACATAATTAATATCTCTGATAATTTTTCTCCATCAAGTTAATTCTTGATTCTCTAAGAATGAATATTTTCTGGTAGATGGATGGGGTCATTAAGTCAAAATAATGGTTACTTCTGGGGGAGGTGAGGGGTTGGTAATAAAAATGGGCACCTGGCAGGGGTATCTGGATTCTGACATTGTTGTGTTTCATGACCTCAGCTGTGCTTACATGAGGGCTCACTGTATACTCTTTAAACTGTACATAATGTGTTTGCAGTGTACTTTTCTCATATGATATATTTCATACCCATAAAGATATCCTCTGAGAGAATTTGTGATGGCTATGTACCTATCATAGTTCAGAGGAAAGCAATATCTGTGCTCTATCTCATTTTTTTGTAAAGGTTTTTGCTTTGGCCTTAACATGAGTCTGACTAAAAAATGGGAAGTCTTGCTTCATTGCCTGGCAAATAACCAGTCAAATGAAGCCCCTCTTCTCTTGGAGCTTAAATTCTGGCAGGGAGAGGGGACAGATACAAACAACCACAGGTCAACAACATATCTAATGTACCAGTTGGGGTGACTATTGTTTGGGGAAGTGAAATACTCCGTTAGAGTCGTCGGGGTACAGTTTCAAGAATGTATTCAGCAAAGTACTTTCTGAATAAATGTCTGAGTAGAGACAGAATGAAATTTTGAACTTGNAGGGGACAGATACAAACAACCACAGGTCAACAACATATCTAATGTACCAGTTGGGGTGACTATTGTTTGGGGAAGTGAAATACTCCGTTAGAGTCATGAGGGTACAGTTTCAAGAGTGTATTCAACAAACTACTCTCTGAATAAATGTCTGAGTAGAGACAGAATGAAATTTTGAACTTGGCGTTCATTTCCAGTTTTTCTCAATGGAGAGATGTAACAGAAAAAGAATCTGTTTACCAACATGGGGCAACAAATCTTATCTGATTCTGCCTAGTTATAGCACCAAGGGAAAGCATCTCTCTGTAGAAATCAAAATTGCAAGCCTCACCTTCATCTGCTGCTAGAGTCGGAATTTATAATACTTTGAGCACCAGGGAGCTCTCTCTTCCTAAAGCTGAGGGTTTCAAATTAAAAATGGATCCACGTCCAGTGGTAGCACTAAGGTGTTTGGTAGAAGAAATTTAAAAATTGCTGAAAATTCATGAACTAAGCAGCGAAATTAAGAAGTTAGAGAAAGAATAACAGAGAAAAGGAAGTATAAGAAGGATAAAGGATTAAGAGCAAAAACATTTTAATAGAAAATAAAGATAAAGAAGCAAAGTTCAGCTCAGTGTAGGCACTTAGTTGTGTCTGACTCTTTGCGATGCCATGAATCGCAGCACGCCAGGCCTCCCTGTCCATCATCATCTCCCGGAGTTCACTCAGACTCACGTCCATCGAGTCAGTGATGCCATCCAGCCATCTCATCCTCTGTCGTCCAGTTCTCCTCCTGCCCCCAATTCCTCCCAGCATCAGAGTCTTTTCCAAAGAGTCAAGTCTTCCCATGAGGTGGCCAAAGTANCCCTGTCCATCATCATCTCCCGGAGTTCACTCAGACTCACGTCCATCGAGTCAGTGATGCCATCCAGCCATCTCATCCTCTGTCGTCCAGTTCTCCTCCTGCCCCCAATTCCTCCCAGCATCAGAGTCTTTTCCAAAGAGTCAAGTCTTCCCATGAGGTGGCCAAAGTATTGGAGTTTCAGCTTTAGCATGAATCCTTCCAAAAAAAACCCAGGACTGATCTCCTTTAGAATGGATTGATTGGATCTCCTTGCAGTCCAAGGGACTCTCGAGAGTCTTCTCCAACACCACAGTTCAAAAGCATCAATTCTTCGGTGCTCAGCATTCTTCACAGTCCAACGGTCACATCCATACATGACCACAGGAAAAACCATAGCCTTGACTAGACGGACCTTTGTTGGCAAAATAATTTCTCTGCTTTTCAATATGCTATCTAAGGTGGTCATAACTTTCCTTCCAAAGAGTAATCGTCTTTTAATTTCTTGGCTGCAGTCACCACCTGCAGTGATTTTGGAGCCCCCAAAAATAAAATCTGACACTGTTTCCACTGTTTCCCCATCTATTTCCCATGAAGTGATGGTACCGGATGTCATGATCTTTGTTTTCTGAATGTTGAGGTTGAAGCCAACTTTTTCGCTCTCCTCTTTCACTTTCATCAAGAGGCTTTTCAGTTCCTCTTCTCTTTCTGCCGTAAGGGTGGTGTCATCTGCATATCTTAGGTTATTGATATTTCTCCCAGCAGTCTTGATTCCAGCTTGTGCTTCTTCCAGCCCAGTGTTTCTCATGATGTACTCTGCATAGAAGTTAAATAAGCAGGATGACAATATACAGCCTTGATGTACTCTTTTTCCTTTTTGGAACCAGTCTGTTTTTCCATGTCTAGTTCTAACTGTTGCTTCCTGACCTGCATACAGATTTCTCAAGAGGCAGGTGAGGTGATCTGGTATCCCCATCTCTTTCAGAATTTTCCATAGTTTATTGTGATCCACACAGTTAAAGGCTTTGGCATAGTCCATAAAGCAGAAATAGATGTTTTTGTGGAACTCTCTTGCTTTTTCTATGATCCAGCGGATGTTGGCAATTTGATCTCTGGTTCCTCTGCCTTTTCTAAAACCAGCTTGAACATCTGGAAGTTCACGGTTCACGTACTGCTGAACCCTGGCTTGGAGAATTTTGAGCGTTACTTTACTAGCATATGAGATGAATGCAATTGTGCGGTAGTTTGAGCATTCTTTGGCATTGCCTTTCTTTGGGATTGGAATGAAAACTGACCTTTTCTAGTCCTGTGGCCACTGCTGAGTTTTCCAAATGTGCTGGCATATTGAGTGCAGCACTTTCACAGTATCATCTTTCAGGATTTGAAATAGCTCCACTGGAATTCCATCACCTCCACTAGCTTTGTTCATAGTGATGCTTCCTAAGGCCCACTTGACTTCACATTCCAGGATGTCTGGCTCTAGGTGAGTGGTCACACCATCGTGATTATCTGGGTCGTGAAGATCTTTTTTGTACAGTTCTTCTGTGTATTCTTGCCACCTCTTCTTAATATCTTCTGCTTCTGTTAGGTCCATACCATTTCTGTCCTTTATCGAGAGAAGCAAAGGGTTGATAAAAAATTATAAACTAATTTTTATGAAAATATGGATAAATAATGAAGTAGTATTTTGCAGGTTTAATCAGGAACAAAATGAAAGAGAAAAGGAAAAACGTTGCTACAGATTTTTAAAATGTTACTTTAAGAATTACAGTTTTATATCAGTAATTAAAAATCCCTGATGAAATAGATGATGTCCCAGAAAAATATATGTTAAAATTCTCACTTAAGATGAAAACTTGAGTAGAACCATAATCATTAGAGGAATTGAATCCAGTTTAAAATGTCCGTCCTTTGCCTTTCGTATACGTACACACATAAACATGCAAAAACCACCAGGTGCAGATAATTTTCCAGACAGATTTTACCAAAACTTCAAGAAAGAGATAGCCCCATCTTACAGAGATTGTTTGAGAGAATGAAAAAAACAGTGAGTTCATTTTATGAGGCTAGTATAACCTTGACATCATAACAAGATAGTAGGTACATGAGAAAGGAAAATTATAAGACAGTTTCATCTAAAACATAGATGCAGAAAGTCTAGATAAATTATTTGCTAAATGAATCAATGTTGAAAACTATCATCAGATTAAAACAAATTTCTGAACCTGATGGCTTAATCCCATAAGTGCAAAGATGATTTAACTTAGGAAATCCATGAATATCATTAACCACACTAGTAGATTGGAAGAAAGACATTTTGTTTTGATAGATAAGGTAAAAGTATTAATTACAGATGATTCATGACAAAAACTTTCTTAATTTAATAAAGAATATGTACCAGATACCTACAGGAAATTTTATTAAATGGTAAAATGTTAATAGCATTCCTTTAAAATAATGAAACAAATATTTTTGCTAGCATCATTTCTATTTAGGGTTGAACTGTTACAAGATAATAAAATTAAGGAAAAAATAAGAGTAAAAATAATAAAAAGAAAAAAGAAAAGTTATTAGGTTGGTAGACAGAAAGCAAAACTGTCATTCTGAATAGAGTATGTGATTGTCTACACAGCAACTCCAGTAACAGTTAAAATAAGATCTGCAGACCAACAATGTACGGGAAGGCCTCTGGGTACCTGATTACAGTTCAGGGGTAAAAATGGCATTCCTGTGAACAGCAGTGATCAGTTAGAGAACATGTAGTATTCTGTCAATTCTAGGATGCACATTTTTCTCTTGCATTTCATCATCTCTGAAATTGAGACAAATCCTACAATCAGAGCCATCTTACAGTTGCTGTGGGTCTGGATAGAGAAGCTGAGTTCTTGCAGGAAGGATTTGTGTTTGCTTCTGCCACTCACTGGGGGCACTATTAACCTGAGCCCGTGTACATTATATTCTTTGTCTAGGAGTTTTTGAACCACACTGGTGAATTCATATTTTTCAAACCTGTATAAACATTGCCTTTTATGGTTCCAGTTCCCAGGGGACATGTTTTTCCCCCCCCAGCCCTTCATCTGTGGTCAAGGTTGAGACAAGCAGGTTCCCCTGCTGTCACTCTCCATNTTCTGCCACTCACTGGGGGCACTATTAACCTGAGCCCGTGTACATTATATTCTTTGTCTAGGAGTTTTTGAACCACACTGGTGAATTCATATTTTTCAAACCTGTATAAACATTGCCTTTTATGGTTCCAGTTCCCAGGGGACATGTTTTTCCCCCCCCAGCCCTTCATCTGTGGTCAAGGTTGAGACAAGCAGGTTCCCCTGCTGTCACTCTCCATGGTGCACATGCTTATTATATTCAGGCTGTAGCCTTTTGGGTCCCTGCTGTATATGGAGTGTTCTGTTAAACTCCTTTATTACTGTTGCATAAAATAACACGATTATAATACTTCTTAGATTAATGGCATCCAAAATTGGAAGAACATGATAATTTTAGAAGATATTATTAGCAATGAAAAACTATAATGATGTATAACCTGAGTGTAAGGAGGGAAAGGTGTCAAGTCTAATATTCAAAACTTCAGTTCAGTTCAGTCGCTCAGTCGTGTCCGACTTAGATAAATCTTATTTTAGTTCACTGAAGGTTTAAAGGAATTGAAAGTATTTTTTAATGGAGTGATCTAAGTAATTAGATCTAAGTAATTAGATGGTGATTGCAGCCATGAAATTAAAAGACACTTACTCCTTGGAAGGAGTGACAAACCTAGACAGCATATTAAAAAGCAGAGACATTACTTTGTCAACAAAGATCCATCTAGTCAAGGCTATGGTTTTTCCAATAGTCATGTGTGGATATGAGAATTGGACTATAAAGAATGCTGAGTGCCAAAGAACTGATGCTTTTGAACTGTGGTGTTGGAGAAGACTCTTGAGAGTCCCTTGGACTGCAAGGAGATCCAA
>SJYH01007542.1:228758-245447 GCA_006408735.1 Sylvicapra grimmia | reverse complement strand
CATGACTGAGCGACTTTCACTTTGCAAGGAAAAAGAGAAAAATAGGTTCTGACTATACTCCATTCTGGAAAAGGCAAGACTATGGAAACACTAAAAAGACCAGTGGTTGCCGGAAGTTTGCAGGGAGATAATACACAGAGTACAGAAGTTTTTATGAGCAATGAAAATACTTCGAATGACATTATAATAAGAATGTGCAACATCACCATCTTCATTAAAGTGAACCCTAAGATGAAAAAAACTGATAAAGAATTTCAAGACAGTGAGAGCAGAGGGTTCGATCCAGGGTGGACTCCTTCTGAGCACCAAAGCCCATGCACTGTCCAGGGCATGTACCCATGAGGCAGGCCGTTGACCAAGAAAGGAAGAGATTTTTTTTTTTTAAGTCTTTATTGAATTTGTTAGAATATTGTTTCTGTGTGGTTTTTTTCTTTTATGTTTTGATTTTTGGACCACAAGGTATGTAGGATTCCCACCCAGGGGTTGAACCTGACCCTGTGCATTGGACTGGACCGCTAGAAAGTCCCAGGAAGAGATTTCTTCCAGGGCCCCAAGAGGGGAGTTCTGCCGTGGCTGGGAAGCTGCCGTAGGCACCCTTCCGTGGCTCTCAGCCCTAGAGTGTGATGCTGGCGAATGTCACGTGCCTTGAGATGAGAGAGGGGTCTGAGCGGACGGCCTTGCCAACGCCTTGCCTCTACCCAGTGAAACTGATTTGACCTGTGACCTTCAGACCTGTAAGAGAATATATTCGTGTTATTTTAAGCCACTATTTTGGATAATATCTTACAGCAACCATGTTGCTGTTGTTCAGTCGCTCAGTCATGTCTGACCCTCTGCGACCCCATGGACCGCTGCACGCCAGGCTTCCCTGTCCTTCGCCATCTCCCGGAGTTTGCTCAAACTCACATCCATTGAGTCGGTGATGCCATCCAACCGTCTCATCCTCTGTTGCCCCTTCTCCTCCTGCCCTCAGTCTTTCCCAGCATCAGAGTCTTTCCCAAACAGTCAGCTTTTCAAATCAGCTAGCCAAAGTGCAACAGCCACAGCAGAGGAATACAGAGCTGGGGCCAGGACCGGACACCGGCTGAGTGGGCCCGTCTTGATTTTAGGGTCACTCAGCAGCTTCTCCCTTCTCGATCGCCAGTCTCTCCTTTTGGACGCCGAAGCGACTCTTCTGTCCCAGGTTTGCCAAATGACCATTTGCTGCCAAATCTCTCTCTGTGCAGGTGGCCTCCCTCAGCTGCACTGTCCAGGTACCACTCTGTGGGGTCGTCCATCAGGAGAAGCGAACAGAACACAACCCCAGCCCCACGCCCTCTCCTCCCCCTGCGTCGGGGGGTCTGGGTGAATGGCCCCCACCCATGCTGCACTCACCCCCACAGACAGTCAGTCCCCGGGCCCTACCTCGAGGTGGCTCTCCATGTGTCCACCACTACCTGGGCACTTCTCTCCCCTGGAGGCCTCGCGTGGCCCTGCTGCTCATTCATCAAACAGGCACCTGTCCCTCCCCAGCTCAAAGTCGTTGGCTCCTGGATGGAGAGCTCCTGAGAGCTGGTGCCCTCCCTCCTGGCCTCCAATCACTCCCGCCACGTGGACCACCAGCAGTCCCTCACAGTCCCCAAGCTCACCCGTGCTCACCTCCAGGCCTTTGCACTGCCTCTCTCCCTCCCCCGCCTCCTGCCTGCCTGGCCACTTCTATTTTTTTATTTCCGGTTAAAGGGATGGTTTTGTGGCAGAGCAGAGAGGCCCGGGTAACCCGACAGCATGGGACAGCTGTATTTAAAATGGGATCACCAACAAGGACCTACTGCAAAGCATATGGAACTCTGCTCAATGTTATGTGGCAGCCTGGATGGGAGGGCAGTTTGGAGGAGGATGGATACGTGAATATGTATGACTGAGTCCCTTCGCTGTTCACCTGAAACTACAGAATCGTTAATTGGCCCTTCAGTTCAGTTCAGTTGCTCAGTTGCCCAGAGTCGGAAAAGACTACAGTATGCCAGGCCTCCCTGTTCATCGCTAACTCCCAGAGTTTGCTCAAACTCACGTCCATCGAGTCGGTGATGCCATCCAACCATCTCATCCTCTGTCATCCCCTTCTCCTTCTGCCTTCAATCTTTCCCAGCATCAGGGTCTTTTCCAATAAGTCAGTTCTTCACATCAGGTGGCCAAAGCACTGGAGTTTCAGCTTCAGCACCAGTCCTTCCAATGAATATTCAAGACTGATTTTCTTTAAGGATTGACTGGTTCGACCTATACTCCAATATAAAATTAAAAGTTAAAAAAAAAAACAGTGAGGACGTGATTAAGGTCCTTCCCAGCTCTGAGATCCTTGAATCAGAGCCTCACTGGGGGATGGAGGAAGCATGGGCTGGCAGGTTTAGTTCAGATCCATTCAGCTGTGTGACCTTAAGTAAATTATTTAACCTCTCTGAGATATCCATCCCCACTCTCTCTCAATCTCCCCCTACCCCAGGAATAATAATCCCTGGCTGGCAGGGGAGTTCTGGGAAGCAGAGAGAATGGCTGTGAAGAGTCTAGGAGATTTCTGGTACTAACTAAACAGCCGCTATAATTACAATCATTATAAGAATTCTGAGCTACTTCAACTCCACAGTTAAAGGGGGACATTTTAAAAGTTCAAAGCCATTTAAGATGAATCAGGTACAATGCACACTGCCACTGTCTCCCAGGGTGAATTATTTGCCCTGAAAGGGGTGATCGATAGAGATTACTGGCTTGCAGAAGGAAACAAGTTTCAAAGAACCCCATCAGCACGTCTGCTCTTAATTAGGTGCCATTTTTCTCTGTTCACCTAGGAAGAACTAACGCCTGGGTTTGCAGGGGCGAGATGGATTTTGAGGGGGCAAAGGCTTAGAGGATTCCTGCAGATTATGGAGAGGGGGAGACGGTCAGTGGAGAAGCGTCAGGAGGAAACACTGACCTCCTCCAGGGGTGGGCGCTCCAGCCAGGCCAGTGTCGTCCTCCCGAGTCACCTGTGGTCAGAGTCACCTCTGTTTTGGACATCACTGCGTTTCAGACTCAGGACCAGGCTCTGTGACACGCACAGTTTGCAAGCCCCTTGTTGACTGCTGCTTGGCCCCCGAGGTGACGGGCACCCAGAGCCTGGGCTGCAAAGTAAGCTGCTGGCACGGCGGTCAGGCAGCTCAGAGCAGGAGCTGGCGGAGGCGTGTGGATAGGGCAGGTTCTGTCTCTTTCCCGACGTCTGGCTCCTTCACTTTCAGGGCCATTCCTCAGCACCTCCCTCACCCACCTTCATCCGCCTTCAAGGCCTCCCAGGAAAGGGACACGCCCCCTTTCCAGCGCTCAGCACGGCTGTGCCTCCCCGTGTGGGGAGCTCTCACTGCAGCTCCGTCAGCCACACCAGGCTGTGGACCCCTGGAGCCCTGTGTCTGCAGCCCCTGGCCCAGGGCCTCGACAGTTCCCAGGGGTCAGAGAGGGTTTCCCCAGGGGAGTGGCATGGAAATGGAGATTTGAAATATGAGAAGTCTGGGAGAGAAGTTCTGAGCAAAAGAACAGAAAAGGAGGACTTCCCTGGGGGTCCAGGGGTTAAGACTCTGAGCTCCCAATGATTGGGGGCATGGATGCCATCACTGGTTGGGGAACTTAAAAAAAAAAAAAAGAACATAAAAATGAAATTCTGACGTGAAATTGAGAATGAGGGTTTAGCAGGGAAAACACTGTGGGTGGTGGGGGTAGGGATGGCGCTGGGAGAAAGGAGGGCCTGGAGCCTCGTCCTAAGGCTGTGGACAGATCCTGTAGGGGACAGAAAGAGGAGCACTNGGAGTGTGGCTCCAGGACCTCCAGGTGTAAGAGGCCCTGCTGTGGGGCCAGTTTTCCAGCAGGCAAGAGACAGGACCTTCCCTGTCTCCTGAGCCTAAGATTCGACAAGTTCAGATCCCTTTACACACTCGGCTGCAACACAGACTCCATCCTGGGGACCCTCTTGTCTATGAGGAGAACCCCCCGGGAGGATATACTGGGTTGAGAGTGCTGGGGCTTCAGAAAATCCCAGAGGAGTCTGTGGACCAGGACCATCCGTGGCTCCGGTCCAGCAAGGCCTTCGCTCAAAGGGTAACGTTAGAAACCCGTCCTTTACCTGCAACA
The DNA here is from genome assembly GCA_006408735.1 of Sylvicapra grimmia. Classification (NCBI taxonomy): domain Eukaryota; kingdom Metazoa; phylum Chordata; class Mammalia; order Artiodactyla; family Bovidae; genus Sylvicapra; species Sylvicapra grimmia. The sequence goes on along the minus strand of SJYH01007542.1, from coordinate 241,319 downwards.
AAACCTCAGGTCCCCCAGCGCCTCTCCCTGCAGGTGTGCCCTGGGCATCTCAGTACATCCACCTGGAGTTTTTATCTCTCCTGTCTCTCCCTGTGACTCGTCCGCCAGGTTAAACCTCAGACGCTGGAGTCCTTGAGTTAAGACCACTGACTTTGCCATATTTAAAAGGAAATGAAATTGGTTTTCAAATAACACTGTTAGGGGTTTTATGAAGATCACACGCTACAGCACACATTAGTTCTCTTGGCTTCCAGGGGAATAAAAACACCCGAGGGGGCTGTGCTTCGGCAGCTCCCCAGGGTGGGGGTGGGGCCTGGGGGGAGTGAAGGGAGAGCAGAGGACAGTGGGGAATGCTTGCTCAGCGTTAGATGCGGCGAGACAGCACGCCGACTCCAGCCCGGCTGCGCTGAGCAAGCAGCAGCTGGGTGTGCGGGGCTCTGGGATTCACACCTTCCTGTGACCCACAGGGGAGCTTCCCAGGTGGCTCAGTGGCGGTAAAGGTAGTGATATAATATGATACAATATCTTTGTGCAGTGGTAATTGGCAGGGGTAAAGAATCCACCTGCCAATGCTGGAGGCCCTGGTTTGATCCCTGGGTCAGGACGATCCCCAGTGGAAGAAATGGGGTCTTGCCTGAAAAATCCCACGGACAGGAACCTGGCAGGCCCACAGTCCACAGGGTGGCAAAGAGTCAGACAAGACTGAGCAACTGGGCACACAGGTGGCCCGCAGCTGCTCAGGTGATCAGGCTGCCAAGGGCCTGGGGCGGCCGCTGCCTGGGTGCTGCCAGCCTTGCGGGGAGGTCAGACACTGCCCTGCGCTGAGCCCACCGTGCGGGGCCCTGCCTCTCTGCACACACGCCCCGCCCCCCGCCCTCCCCAGCATCCTGGGATGTTCACTTTTCTTCCTTTGGCCTCCTTCTGTCCTCTAGGGCCCAGCACGCGCATCACTTGCTCGGCTGCAGGCCCCCTGCAGGACTGCGGAGCAAAGGGCCGGGGTGACCAGTCCCTGCACACTGCTAATCCTCGTAGACGCAGAGGGAAAGGAGGTAACTGGGGTGAAAGATCACTGCGTGGACCCATCTGTGGTGCCCAGGGAGGCAGGTCACAGGACACACTCCCAGGGCCCAGGGGACAGCCTAGTGTGTCAGGCTTATCGCCAGAAGGGAACCCCAGTGAAGCAGTGGGCCATTCAACCTGCTGATGTTCCAGTGAACGGAGCCACCACTAGCCGTGAGTCTGGACCAGTCATTGATTGACCTGCTCCTGGAAACTTTCACAGAGACACACGTGGCAGTATTGTGTGTGCACTTAGACGCCAGGCAGCGAACGTTTCCTCCTCTAGTCCTGAAATTTCCACTGCATCGTAAACACACAACCAAGACGTGTAAGGACCAACAGTGTTTTCTTTGCAACCCCTTGGACCTTCACCTTGGCAGTCTCCTGAAGCTTGTAACAATCTGAACTCCTGGGTTTTTCTGCAGCAGACTCTAGCCATTGGCAGAAGCACAAAGATATTATATCAGTAAACAAAGAAGGATTCCAAGCTGCCCGAGTCCACTAGGAGGCAACCTAGCGGACTGGTGTGGGCCTGGCCGTGACCACCTGTTCACTGTTGTGTAGACTGTCTCACAATGAGCCTTTGAGCACCCTGGCAATTGATCCACGGCAGGAGGCTTGCCTGACAGCTGGCCTCTGTGTGCCAAGCGCTGACTGAGGATTTACGACAATCGTGACAGCAGCCCTCTGTGGACTTCCCTGGTGGTCCAGCGTTTGAGAAGCCGCCTACCCCTATAGGGGAAATAGGTTTGATCCCTGATCTGGGAAAAGCCCATATGCCGAAGGGCAACTAAGCCCATGTCATAAATACCGAGCCCGTGTGCCCCAGAGCCCGTGTTCAGCAGGAGAGGAACCCCCGCGGTGAGAAGCCTGTGTGCCCAGCAAAGAGCAGCCCTGCTCTCTGCAAACAGAGGAAGCCCTTGCGCGGCAATGAAGAGTCAGCGCAACCAAAAATGAGACGAAAAGAGGTCCTCTGTCCCAGCAGCACTATACAGATGCAGAGATGACCCCACCGACGGTAGGAACCCAAGGGCCAGAGAGGTTTAGCGATTACCCAAGGACACAAAATGAATAAGACAGTGCAAGCCCAGGAGGGAAAGTTCAGTGTCTTTAACTCTCCCCCCTCTGCTCTGCTGCCCTTTCCATCAAGATGCTCCACTGGGAGGGAGGGGAAGGGCGGGAGAAGAGGAGTACAGTGACAACCCCGCGGGATGGGGCGGCGTGGCTAGTAAGAATGCTGCTTCACAGCTGGGAGGCCCAGGGGAGAGATCCTGCGGTGAAAGAATTTCTGGGCGTGAAAATAAAACTCGCAGAAACGTAAGTGAAAGCTGCTCAGCTGTGTCCGACTCTTTGTGACCCCATGGACTGCAGCTTGCCAGGCTCCTCTGTCCACGGGATTCTCGAGGCCAGGGGTACTGGAGTGGGGCCATCTTCCAGGGGATCTTCCCAACCCAGGGATTGAACCTAGGCTTCCCGCATGGCAGGCAGATTCTTTACCCACTGAGCCACCAGGAAAGCCCAAGAAGGCTGGAGTGGGTAGCCTATCCCTTCTCCAGGGGATCTTCCCAACCCAGGGATCGAACCAGGCTCTCCTGTATTGCAGGCAGATGAGCTATCAGGGAAGCCCAGAAACAAAGGTTTCCTTATCTCCTAAAGAGGCTATTTAGAGGGCTCTCCCTGAGGGAAATTCAAAGAAATAAAAGAAAAAAAGTCAAGGAAGACATAAGCTGCAGGATTTTCACCATGGCACCATCCTGGGAGCTGAGGGAAATGCCATCTTTTATGCCTGATTTACAAACTGTGGCTTTTATTAATCAAAGAAAAACACATTGAGATCAGAAATGGTACCTATGAAACAATGCTTGCATATGGATTTCCAAAAATAGTATAATGAAATACAGAAACTCCAAGAATCTGCTGACGAAATCTAACTCATACATATAAAACAACGAGGTTAGAAATACACAGTCCTTTTCAAAGAACAAATTGTTTTTTAAATCAAAGGAGATTTTTTGACTAGAATTTTTACCACAGGAGATTCAGGAATGAGTGAAGGGGACAGTGGTGGGTGCTAATGCATAGAGACCGGAATTACCGAGGTCAAGGCATGGAGATATCCAGAGCGCAAAGGCGTCTCCTTCTGGTCTGATTGTTGAAAGTTAGCCACAGGCTATAAAGTGTGGAGTTCACAAAGCTCTGATGGTGTCACCCTGGCCCCAAGCCTAGCAGGGGGCCTCCACCAACCTCCCCCGTGTGGGAGACCTGGACAAAAGCCAGGGGCCACGCAGAGCAGGACACAGGCCTGGAGCCCAGCGAGCTGAGCCTGAGCCTGGGGTTCTCTCAGCCCGACGTTCGGGCCTCAGTGTCCGCGTCTGTCCAGTGCAGCTGGTAACAGCCTCCGGCCTCACAGGAGAGCGAAAGGTTAAATGAGCGATTTCACATACGGGGCCTCAAACCGGGCCTCCTTCACTGTCGGCTGCCACGGCCACTGTCAGGGTGTCCTCTTTCTTCCTGAAGGTTTCAGTACTCACTTTTGTTGCGAAATCAGTCAAGTAAACAGAGGTGCGGAGCAGAGATTCCCAGCCACCACCCCCGTCGCCTTCCCACCACACACACGTTTGGTAACCAGCTCCTCCTGTGACCTCCCAGGATTTATACAGAGGCAAATACGGACACCAGGCCCCTGTGGAGGAAGTGCTGGGCTTCGCTTTCTAGTCCTCTGTGATGAATCCCACAGACTTGGCAGAGACGCTCACGCTGATCATCTCACAGCTTCTGTGCAGGAGGAGCCGCTCCCTGGCGGCGAGGGCGCTGTAGCTGGGTCTCACCGGTGCTACCCAGCTGCCCGTCAGGCCAGGGTCCGCCTCCAGGCCCGTTCAGGGCTCTGCGGCTGTGGGACTGGAGTCCCGTCTTCTTGTTGGGTGTCAGCAGGGGTTGCTCTCGGCTCCCAGAGGCCCCTGCCCCTCTTACCACGTGTCCCCCTGCAGACCCTCTCAGCTCAGCAACCTGTTTCCCCAAGGCCAGTGGGGGAGGGTCTCCCACTGCCTCTGCCTGAGGGGGTCTCAGGTAAGGGGGTGCAACCCAGGGCCATCCCAGCACCTTGACAAGTGGCTGTCCTAACACAGCTGGGACCCGGGCTCCTTTGCCATATTCTGGGGAGAAGCCCAGGGCACAGCTACACCCAGGGAGAGGGGATCCCACTGGGCAACCCCACTGGAGTCCCCTCGGGGGAGAGGGTCCCTCCTCGGTCATGCTGTGTAGAGTTCTACACCTCGAGTTTCTTTCCCATCTACATTATCCCATTACATTATCTACATTATTTAATCCCCCACATCACACCTACCCTGCGAGGAAGACCTGACCGTGAACAGCCCAGCTGAATATGCTGCAGGCTCTGTACGGTCCCCTGAGCAGGAACAGAGGTTGGCGTGTGTGCATGCGGCTGTGTGTGTTTGAGGGGGGGAATGGATCTCAGTGGCCCCCAAACTTCCAACTTGGAAATTCCAGGACTCTGAGTTGCCAGCTTCTGGTCTGGAGTGTAAACACCTTCCCTTCGCACGTGCAGAGCTCGTTTTAATGCCATGCGCTGTGTTCCAAGGGAGCTGGTGTACTTCAGAGAAAGGGGGAATCACGGCACAGAAGACATCGCGTCCTATAAACAGTGCGAGACGCTGACAGCGCGAGTGCTACAGGGATGCACCCCCGCATCCCAAACCCGTCAAGCTGGTCCCTCGGGCCTCTGGCGGCCCTGGCTCTCCTGCCCCTGAAGGACCTGCGTGGCGGCTGGATGGGTGCTGGCTGCCACGGGGGAGTCGGGCAGGCCCCCTGGGGCCATGCCAGAGAGGTCCCTGCTGTTACCCGGCGGTGAAGCAGGTACTGAGCTCCCCAAAGGGGACACATTCACATAGAGGGGAGGGGACCCCCAGAGTTTTTCTTCTTTATCTTTTAAATAAAAGTGTCAACACACAGAGCTTCCCAGGTGGTGCCAGTGGTAAAGAACCCACCTGCCAATGCAGGAGATAAACAAGATGTAGAGTTCAATTTCTGGGAAGGTCCCCTGGAGGAGGGCACAGCAGCCCACTCCAGTATCCTTGCCTGGAGAATCCCATGGGCAGAGGAGCCTGGCGGGCTGCAGTCCATGGGGTCACAAAGAGTCAGACACGAGTGAAGCAACTCAGTGCACAGGCATTAACACACAGGGAAACGCACAGGTCTTAAGGGAATGCTACTGTGCGTTTTGGCCACCTCATGCGAAGAGTTGACTCATTGGAAAAGACTCTGATGCTGGGAGGGATTGGGGGCAAGAGGAGAAAGGGACGACCGAGGATGAGATGGCTGGATGGCATCCCGGACTCGATGGACGTGAGTCTCAGTGAACTCCGGGAGATGGTGATGGACAGGGAGGCCTGGCGTGCTGCGATTCATGGGGTCACAAAGAGTTGGCCACGACTGAGCGACTGAATTGAACTGAACACACTCATGGAATCCACAGTTCAGTAAAGATCTACAACATTTCCATCATCACAGAGAGTTTCCTTGTGTTTCTCAATGCCTGCGCCCACCCCCGAAGAGGCAATCACTGTTCTGATTTCTGTCCCCATGGTTTAGTTTTGCCTGTTCTGGGAAACTCACATCAATGCATAAAAGAGTACGCACTCTTTTGTGTCTCGTTTCTTTCATTTGACATAATTTCTTGGAGATTCATCCATGTTCTTATGAAGATACTTAGATCTTTTCTTGAGTATGTTACAGTGTCATGATCTATTGAGCATGGTTCTCAGTGTGGCCAGAGGAGGAGGAGGGGCCAGGGACCAGCTTCAGATCCACACTGGCTCATCCTCAGGCCCTCGTCCCTTCACATCCTGCTGCTGGGCCTCCCCAGCAGCCCCAGCTTTCAAATAACAGGGGAGCGGGCAAGACGCTCTCCTCAGGCACTGTCGAGCCGGGCCCCCTGCTCTGTGTGCTGCCTCTGAATCTTTAGAGCTGTGTTTTTGTTTTTGAACCGAATCCAATGACTATGAGACCAGTCAATCATAAAGGAAATCAACCTGAATATGCATTGGAAGGACTGATGCTGAAGCTGAAACTCCAATACTCTGGCCACCTAATGTGAAGAGCCAACTTTTTGGAAAAGACCCTGATGCTGGGAAAGATTAAAGGCAGGAGAAGAAGGGGAAGACAGAGGATGAGATGGTTAGATGGCATCACCGACTCAATGGACATGAGTTTGAGCAAGCTCCAGAAGACAGAAAAAGACAGGGAAGCCTGGCATGCTGCGGTTCCTGGGGTCATGAAAAGTCAGCCATGACACGACTGAGCAACTGAATCACAACCGTGACTCTGAGGCAACGTGCAGCGGTATTGATCACTTACGGCGAACAGCGTCGGATTCTTGCTCTCCGAAGGAGAAGATTTAACTTCGGGACCAGGGACCAGGCTTGATCACTCAAGAGCCTTTGTATGGCAGAGTTTTATTAAAGTTAACAAAGGACGCAGAAAGCTTCAGACATAGACATCAGAAGGGGGATGGAGAGTGCCCCCCTGCTAGCTTCAGCAAGCTGCTTCACGTCTGTCAGAAAGCTGTTAATCAGATAAGGGAGACACCTCAAGGCTGACGGAGTTTCGCCAGGCCCCTCTCCCACAACATGCATTTTTGAGACAAGGATGAGGTGTGTCATCCCCCAGCCGTAACACAATTGATAGGAATACTGGTTTGTTGAGCTATTATTAGCCCAAGGTTTGAGAAAAGAAAAAAAGTTAGTCTTTAGGTGGAACCATTTTGAAGAAAGGCAGATGCCAGCAAATACAGTTTCATTAACATAGCTTAAGGAAAACATTTCCGCAGAGAAAGCTCCTTTTAATTTTGTATGGAGAAGGAAAACATCGGACACTTGTAGTTTCTTTCCTCCTGCTGCTTAAGGGAGAGATAAAAATGTCTGACTCTTGCAGCCAATTTCCTCCGTTTGGAAACCCCTGGCCTTCCTGCCTGTTACCCTCTCAATACGATAGTCAAAGCAGACTAAGAAAATCCTGAGTCTATTATTGATCAAATAAATAAACCCACAAGAAAGACACCCAGGACTTCCCTGGTGGTCCAGTGGCTAAGTCTCTGTGCTCCCAGAGCAGGGGGCCCAGACTGGGGGGACTAGATAGATCCCACATGCACCTAAAGATTCCGAGCGCCACAATGAAGATCGGGCACAGCCAAATAAAGAAATATTTTTTTAAAAAAGAAAGACATTCATATTCCTATCAACAACATTGTGGAGACTGCAGTTTTAGAAAAGAAGTTTCTGGAAACCAAGAAATAATGATTTAGGCTACCTCCTTTTCTCTGTCTCACGCATTCTCACACACACACACACACACACACACACACACACGATCTAACACTCAGCCACTAACCAACAGAATGATGCCGGACAATTCATTTCATGTCTCTTGAGCGTCAGTTTCCTCATCAGCCTGATGGGGGTCACAGTGGATGTGGGGGTCACAGTGGATGTGGAGGTCACAGTCAGTTCAGTTCAGCTGTGCAGTTGTGGCCGACTCTTTGCGACCCCATGGGCTGCAGCACACCAGGCTTCTCTGTCCTTCGCTATCTCCTAGAGTTTGCCCAAAGTCATGTCCATTGAGTCAGTGATGCCATCCAACCATCTCATCCTCTGCCATCCCCTTCTCCTCCCACCTTCAATCTTTCCTGGCATCAGGGTCTTTCCAGATGAGTCAGCTCTTCGCATCAGGTGGCCAAAGTAGTGGAGGTCGCAGGGTGGCCTTTAATCAGATTGAATTTATGAACCCAGGAAAGCTCTAGAGCCTGCCAGGCACACAGTAATAGCTGAATAAAGACTAGCAACCTCCAGTGTTAAAGTCGTCATTGTACCTGGAGACAGCCTTCCGATTACTCCCCGAGTTCTGTGCCAGTCCGCTTCCGCCACCTCCCCTGCTCCATCCCTCTCCCCTTCTCTCTGTCGCTTCACACAATCTTCTCCCCCTCCTGCTACTCTATCTGTCCCCTGCGGCTTTGTTCTAGTTGATAATCTGACTGGTATTATTACTAATGATCAAAATCTTAAAATGACCCTGTTTACTAAAGGTGAAAAAAGAGATCTTACAACCCAAATCTTCCAGTTTTTCTCCAGGAAGGTCAGGGTGTGGGTCGTAGGCCACACCTCTGCATCCATTAACAACCCCGCCCCACAGAGACTCTGAGATCACCCGGGCCTCGGAGTCACTTAGTTACACTTTTCAGTACTTCCGTTGCCCTTGTTCAGTCTCTAAGTCATACCCGACTCTTTGTGACCCCATGGACTGCAGCACACCAGGCTTCTCTATCCTTCACTATCTCCTAGGAAGGTGAAGGTGAAGGTGAAGTCGCTCAGTCGTGTCCGACTCTTTGCGATCCATCCATGGGATTCTCCAGGCAAGAATACTGGAGTGGATTGCCATTTCCTTCTCCAGGGGATCTTCCTGACCCAGGGATCGAACCCAGGTCTCCCGCATTGGAGGCAGATGCTTTAACCTCTGAGCCACCAGGGAAGCCCAAACTCATGTCCATTGAGTCGGTGATGCCATCCAAACATCTCATCCTGTGTCATCCCCTTCTCCTTCTGCCCTCAATCTTTCCCAGCATCAGGGTTTTTTCCAATGAGTCAGCTCTTCACATCAGGTGGCCAAAATATTGGAGCTTCAGCTTCAGCATCAGTCCTTCCAGTGAATATTCAGGACCAATTTCCTTTAGGATAGACTGGTTGGATCTCCTTGCAGTCCAGTTCAGTTCAGTCGCTCAGTCGTGTCTGACTCTTTGCGACCCCATGAATCGCAGCACGCCAGGCCTCCCTGTTCATTACCATCTCTCAGAGTTCACTCAGACTCACGTCCATCGAGTCCGTGATGCCATCCAGCCATCTCATCCTCTGTCGTCCTCCTGCCCCCAATCCCTCCCAGCATCAGAGTCTTTTCCAATGAGTCAACTCTTCACATGAGGTGGCCAAAGTACTGGAGTTTCAGCCTCAGCATCATTCCTTCCAAAGAAATCCCAGGGCTGATCTCCTTCAGAATGGACTGGTTGGATCTCCTTGCAGTCCAAGGGACTCTCAAGAGTCTTCTCCAACACCACAGTTCAAAAGCATCAATTCTTCGGCACTCAGCCTTCTTCACAGTCCAACTCTCACATCCATACATGACCACAGGAAAAACCATAGCCTTGACTAGATGGACCTTAGTTGGCAAAGTAATGTCTCTGTTTTCAAAATGCTATCTAGGTTGGACATAACTTTTCTTCCAAGGAGTAAGCGTCTTCTAATTTCATGGCTGCAGTCACCATCTGCAGTGATTTTGGAGCCCCAAAAAATAAAGTCTGACACTGTTTCCACTGTTTCCCCATCTNTCCAACTCTCACATCCATACATGACCACAGGAAAAACCAGAGCCTTGACTAGACGGACCTTAATTGGCAAAGTAATGTCTCTGCTTTTGAAAATGCTATCTAGGTTGGACATAACTTTTCTTCCAAGGAGTAAGCGTCTTCTAATTTCATGGCTGCAGTCACCATCTGCAGTGATTTAAGGGGCTCTCAAGAGTCTGCTCCAGCCCCACAGTTTGAAAGCATCAGTTCTTTGGCGCTCAGCTTTCTTCGTGGTTCAGTACTTTATTCGGCCCTTTATAAGGAAGGTTGGTGCTGGCCAGGGTGCTTTGTATTCCCACATGTCCTGCCCCATGGGGAGGACCGAGGTTGGCAGGAGTCCTTTCCATCTCCATGAGGAGAGGACACGATGCTGTCCTCAGACCCAAGGTCAGGGAGCACCAGGAGGTTCCCGTCGGGGCGGGGGTGGGGAAAATGGGCAAAACTTGGGTGACGTGGTGGCCCCCACTTCCCACCCATCAGTTAGGTCCGTAGTCAAGGACAAGACAGTCGTGATAAAGAAGTTTACAGGTTGGGGCTCATAGCACGTTATTCCTCCTTCACAAAACACACCCACCCTGGAAGGCAGCCTGGGGCCGGACTGGAGGCTGCTGGACTGTATGTGGCATGTTCTACATTGCACAGTCGACCTGCCACGTCGCCACAAACTCACGCCGCCCTCAAGTGGAATGGACCGGGCTCCGGCCACAGACGCCCGTCACGGGACCCGAGGGCCTGTGGGTAACAAACAAAGACAGGCCTGAGATTGCTCATTCCGGGAGAGCCTTCTCTCTGACCACGAATAAACTGTTGCTTCTTCGTTTTGCTCGCAGACGGCTGTTCCCTGGGCCAACATTCCTTCTTTTTTTCTTGGGAAGTTGGGAGGCGGGTGCTGGCATTTTCAGCTGCTATTTCCAAGCGCCATTCTTAGCCACTGTGGGCAGCTCAGACGCCAGCAGAAAGCCTTCCCACGGCCTGGGGCTGGCCACTCCCAACTCCCTGGGGCTGGCCCCACTGCCAGCTGAAGAGGGGCCCGTGAAGACAGGGGCCGGAGCCAGGCCTCCCAGCGCAGGCTCAAGGCCAAGCCAACCCCTAGGGACCCCTGGCCTCGGGAGACCCGCCACGGGCTCCTCACTATCTGGAACATCCTCGAGAACCAGAAATAGCAAAGACAGTTTCCTAAACATCCAAACAGATGCCCACCCCCAAACTCCAAGACTCACACATGTAACTCACAAGAGGGCTCCCCCCTCCACTGGCTCCTACTCTAAGCATCTATTTTTATTTTGGGTGTAATTTAACCGCTCTGATCTTTTCGAGGACAGCAGTTTTCCCAGGCAACAGATCTTAATGCGATGGTCCTACACCCCCGCTGAGGAAGAGATGAAATCTCCGAGTGAGTGACTGTAGTAGGAGCTTCCTGGGTTCCTAACTCCACGTGCCCAGGATCCTCAGCAGACGTCACAAAGGAAGAGGTTGACACAACGCACAGAGTTTTGTAATTCATTTCTCACCCCACAGTGAACCAAACGTTTCCACAAATAGCTTTGATTTCAGGGGCTTATACACTCCCTTGTCTTCTCTCCCCCTGCTTAATTTTTTTTGTCTTTCTAAAGACAGTTTTGTTCCACCACGTCTGATATAAACCGCATGGCTTTGCATTCATCATCTAATCGCTCCAGGTTTGTCAGCTGTTTGTAGAGATTCATGCAGCCACCAGTGCTGACTGAGCAAGCACTATGTGCCAGGAGCCCTTCCAGTCCCCGAGGACGTGGTCTCTGCCTGATCGTAGCCTAGAGAACCCGGAGCAGCATCCATGGGGGCAGCGGGGCAAGAGGATTTCAGGGAAGAAGACAGGTCGATGGGGAGGGAGAGGGTCAGGGAGGGCTGAGCTGTGGTCACAATGGTCAGAAGGAGAGCTGGGGGCCTGTCCTCCAGGCAGATGGTCAGCAGGGTGAAAGTGAGTGTGGGGTGTGCAAGAAGGAGGAGTGAGCTGGAGGAAGGGGGAGGAGGGGAAAAGAGGAGGAAGGGGCACACAGCCTCCTGAAGACACTGGTCCAGAAGCCCCACCCCATCCAGCTGGCGGGGGCAGGGTGGACCTCAGTGTCCAGCCTCTGAGATGGTGGCCACCTCCCACCCGCCCCCTGGGGAAGGCGCCCTTTGGCGGGTTTTGCAGGGACAGGTGGCAGTGGCAGCTGTAAAAGGTTCTTTTTGGCAGCACCTCCCAGTGTCGGGGGGCGTAGGGGTTGTATGTCTGGTCAGTGTCCTTGAAGTGGCAGAAGAGGAGCCAGAGAGGAAAAATCTGCTCTTGGCAGGAGTCATGTGGTTCCATGGGGACGAGGGGTGAAGCCATGCGGGCTGCCCAGATTTCCGGGAGAACCTCTCCAGTGCTCGGGGAAGGGAGCCTCTAGGCCGGAGTTTGGTCCAGTTTCTAGAACCGGGACAGTTCTAGAACCTTCCGCAGAGTTGAGGTGGTTCCTCAGCAAAGCACAAGGCCATCAGAAACACATTGCTGTCCCTGCCTCCCTCCCAGCTCTTCTCTATGACCAGCAACCCTGCTCTTTCTTCCAGTGGCCTCAGGACAGAGTCTCAATTAGGTGTTCCTCTCTTTGATGCTTTCCGGGTGGCTCAGATGATAAAGCCTCTGCCTGCAATGCAGGAGACCTGGGTTCGATCCCTCGGTCGGAAAGACCTTCCTGGAGAAGGAAATGGCAACCCACTCCAGTACTCTTGCCTGGAAAATTCTATGGATGGAGGAGCCTGTAGCCTACCAGGCTCCTGGGTTGCAAAGAGTCAGACACGACTGAGCAACTTTGCTGGTTCTCCTTGATGCTAACACAGTCCTTCTGGAATAAGGGCTGGGACCCCTGCCCTCCCACTCTGCCCCTCACATTTGTGGGGGTTGAGGACACACCCCCTGAGTCAGGAGCCCCGGAAGCTCCACAGCTTCCCCTCCACTGTCTCTTCTTTCTAGCCTTTGTGGATTGTCTACAAGACTGCCCGAAACCAAGCTCGATGCTTTCTGCCAATCTCTTCTGCTCCCTCCTCCCCTTCTCTTCCCACCTCAGGCAAATGGAGTGCCACCCACCCGGTTACTC
>SJYH01007542.1:161808-200438 GCA_006408735.1 Sylvicapra grimmia | reverse complement strand
CTAAGTCACTTCAGTCGTGTCCGACTCTGTGCAACCCCATGGACGGCAGCCCACCAGGCTCCCCTGTCCCTGGGGTTCTCCAGGCAAGAGATTCACTTCACTATACACCTGAAACCGCCACAACATTGTAAATCAACTACTCCAATCAGATACTCCAATAAAAATTTTTTTTTAAGACACGCTGGTATAAATATGGCCTCATAATAAATTGTTTTCAGAGCTCGTTGACTTGAATTGCCCTGCTGATGCTGTTAAAATGTGTTCGTTGATATAGCTAATGTGTCAGTATGCATTGCCCATAGTATCTTGAGGTCTGATGTATAGCATGGTGACTATAGTTAACAACTCTGAATTATATTTATATACTGGAAATCTGCTAAGACTTCAGGTGCCTCTGCTACAAGAAGTGCTAAATGTGTTAGGAGATGGATAGATATATTAATCAGCTTGACTAATAATTTCACTGCTCATCTACATATCAAGACATGCAGCTATATTTCTGTAATATATACAATTGTTCACTTAAAAAAAAAAAAACACAAAGTTTGGGACTTCCCTGGTGGTCCAGTGGTTAAGAACCTGCCTTCCAATGAAGGGGCCATGGGTTCTGATCAGGGACCTAAGATCCCGCATCCCATGGAGCAACTAAGACCTCGCACCCCAACTACTGAGCCCTTGAGCCCCAAGTAGAGAGTCCGTGTGCCACAACCAAAGGTCCCAGGTGCTGCACCTAAGAGCCAGGGCAGACAAATAGCAAATATTTTTCTAAAAAGAAAGGGTCTTGTTATTCAGTTATCCTGAGCCATCTTAGACCGAAGCTGTTGTTTTGCTCTGAGTTCACAGGAACACTTTATTCTCTGTTTTGTTTTTTCTCTTAATCATCAGGCCCTGTCTTCCATATAGGAATCACCTACAGAGTTTGCCAGAGCAGATTCCTGGACCCCTCCCAACATTCCAGGGCGGTCTGCCCATAGGTCACCCTTTGAGAAAGACCCCTGTGGACCCCCTGGTCCGCTGCAGGCCACCAGCTGAGTCATGTGGACAGAGTCCTTCCTTTCCTGCCCCCACCTTCAGGATGACAGCGCGGACCTGCTTCGTGCAGAAGGGCGTGGCTCTGGTCCATCCATTCCTGCACTCATTCAACAAGCCTCAAGCACCTACTTCGTTGTGCCAGGCACTGGGGCTGACCTGCCTGCCACAGCCAATCAGAGGGCAGGGACCAGGGCCCCTCCCCACCTCCTGAAGTCCACGTGGGGTCAGAGCAGTGGCCTGGGCTCTGCCGGAGGGCAGGAGCTCCGAAGCACCCCTGTATCCTGCCAGGTGGGGCCTGCACCTTTCAACAGCCGGGTGGGGGCCTGGCCACCTCCTCGAGCCATCTTACCTGGCCTCCTGCTCCTGGGGCTCCTCCTGGCCTCCAGGCCGCTGATGCCTGAGGACAAGTCAGGCTAACAGCCCGGCCAGCTGACTGGACCCGACTGGACTCTCAGGGGTCCCGCCAGCCCTGCGGCTCCCCACCGGGCCTTGCAGATCGGGTCTCACCTCTTCCCCACCCCCGGAGTGCTCCTCCCAGGACCAACCGCTCCTGCCCATCCTTCCCTGGGAGCGTCCCTCCTCTCTGTCTCCCCTCAACCAAGCATCTCTGGATTTCTGACACCCCCCGGGGGCTGGGTCAGGGCCACGGTATTCCCCTTACGATGAAAGAGCCAGCCGAGGGCCTGCCTCTGTGAGATGAAAGCCTTTCATCATCTGCCCATCAGGGTCTTGGCCAGCTGACTGATGATAACTGAGCGCTTACTGCGTACACTTTGGGACGACAGACGAAGATGACTGGGCTTTGAGAAGCGAAGGAGGCACGGCAGTGGAGCTGGTTAGCTGGTAATCCCAGCAGGGGAGCAAGGGCAAGACCAGGACCCATGACCTCAGCGAGGCAGCCTGCGGGAGGGTTCGGGGCTGGGCTCCCTAAGGCCTGTGGCCTGGATTCCAGATCCTCACTCTGCGTCTGAGTAGCCCTGTGGCCAGGAGGGTCACTTAGCCTGTCCTGCCTCCGTTTCCTGGTCTAATTAATGGGAACAACATCAAGCGGCTTGGTGCGCTGTCGTATTAATATTACATTGACCAGCACAGATAGAGGATTAGGGCTCAGCAGCTCTAGGCTCTCACGGAGGGCCCAGTGGCTGCTGGCTCTCGTCATCCTCCTCGTAACCATCACCACCGTCACCACTGTTGGCCCCGGTACCATCCTCAGGGTTCAGAGGAAAGCGTAGCCTTGGGCTGAGGGTCAGTCGTGAGTTGGACCTCAAAGCAGAGGGACTTGGCTGCAGGCCCAACCTATGTATGGCCCTTCCTGCTCTTGACACACACTACAAAGGGTTTACTATGAAAGAGCGGGAATCAGGTGCCAGCCAAACAGAGGCTTGTGCATGGACATGCAGAAAAGAATCCAGTGATATTTACGAGCCCATGAAGTACAGGCGGTGTTAAGACTGGAGTGCCGGTAAAAGTGCCTGCCACCAAAGTAACAAAAAAAAAAAAAAGACTTTCCTGGTGGTCCAGTGGTTAAGATTACAGGCTTTCAACAGGGAGCGCAGGTTCAGTCCCTGGTTGCAGAATTAAGATCCCACTGGTCATGCAGCACAGCCAAAATTAAAAAAAAAAAAAAAGCCTGCCAGTTTGTCTCGTGCCAGCTTTCTGGAAGGAGTGAAAAGATGAGACTCCCCTTGTCACTCCCCGNCCGCCCCGCCCCCAGCTCCACAAGCTCTCAGTGGACTGTTTAGGCCTTAACAACTCTGGAGAGCTATTATGATCTATCAGGTGAAAAAAAATCGCTTACTTTACAAAGCGGTGTGTGTGATTTTCACCATTGACTGTAACAGCAACAGAGAAGCATTTCAGCCGGCTGAGTGCATAATGGGCGTGCGCCCACCGTCTCTAAGTGTGGATTTACACAATGAAGGCAATTAGCCCCCCGGGACCCACTTGACTCCGTGGAGTAAACAGCGCGCACCTCGTCCACGGGCTGAGTATGTCAGAACCAACGCTCAGGAACCACCGGGGTCAGCCTGGAAGGCCATCGAACACTCAGAGACTGTCTTCACAAAGCCTTCCGTGGCGAGGCAGGGGCCCCAGGGAGCACCCACCCAATCAGAAGAGAGGCTTGAAGTTCTGCTCGTCTGCCACCAGCCAGCGAGGGTTAAAAGCAGAGGAGCCGGGCCGTCCCTGGTGGTCCAGTGGTTAGGACCCCCGGATGTGGGTTGGATCCCTGGTCCGGGAACTAAGATAGCACACGCCGCCCTTGCTCTGAGAAGCATCTAAGTCGTCTGCCCTTCCCATCCACCCTCCCAAGCCACTCCTATTGCTCCAAGGTAATCACCCCGCTTCCTTCCTTCGTAGCAGCTGGCCATCTGCAGTTGTTATACCTACTCGTGGATCTGCCGCATCCCCATGAGTTCAGGGAGCTGTTCTGTCCTGTCTCCACCAGGTCACCAAGGCCCAGGGCAGTACCTGGCATACAGTCAGAGCTCAATAAACATTTGTCCAGTGAATGAAGCAGCCAAGAGCCGACCATGTCTTATAACCGTCACAGCACCTTATCACTACAGCCTGTCCGTTCCTTATTTGTTGGCTGTCTCTCTGCTCTGCCTGGAACATAAGCTGCATGAAGAGAGGCGCCCTCTCTGTCTCCACCACACCCGCAGCGAGCAGTGTGGGCACAGAGCAAAGCGTGAGTGAATGGCTGCTGAACGTCCGATGGTTGTTGATGAAATCTTACCATTTTATCAAACTCCTGATTATATATGTGTGTGTGTGTGTGTGTGTGTNTAAGGCAATTAGCCCCCCGGGACCCACTTGACT
Source organism: Sylvicapra grimmia (assembly GCA_006408735.1). Taxonomy (NCBI): domain Eukaryota; kingdom Metazoa; phylum Chordata; class Mammalia; order Artiodactyla; family Bovidae; genus Sylvicapra; species Sylvicapra grimmia. Next base: position 196,586 of record SJYH01007542.1, on the reverse strand, counting down.
CCGTGGAGTAAACAGCGCGCACCTCGTCCACGGGCTGAGTATGTCAGAACCAACGCTCAGGAACCACCGGGGTCAGCCTGGAAGGCCATCGAACACTCAGAGACTGTCTTCACAAAGCCTTCCGTGGCGAGGCAGGGGCCCCAGGGAGCACCCACCCAATCAGAAGAGAGGCTTGAAGTTCTGCTCGTCTGCCACCAGCCAGCGAGGGTTAAAAGCAGAGGAGCCGGGCCGTCCCTGGTGGTCCAGTGGTTAGGACCCCCGGATGTGGGTTGGATCCCTGGTCCGGGAACTAAGATAGCACACGCCGCCCTTGCTCTGAGAAGCATCTAAGTCGTCTGCCCTTCCCATCCACCCTCCCAAGCCACTCCTATTGCTCCAAGGTAATCACCCCGCTTCCTTCCTTCGTAGCAGCTGGCCATCTGCAGTTGTTATACCTACTCGTGGATCTGCCGCATCCCCATGAGTTCAGGGAGCTGTTCTGTCCTGTCTCCACCAGGTCACCAAGGCCCAGGGCAGTACCTGGCATACAGTCAGAGCTCAATAAACATTTGTCCAGTGAATGAAGCAGCCAAGAGCCGACCATGTCTTATAACCGTCACAGCACCTTATCACTACAGCCTGTCCGTTCCTTATTTGTTGGCTGTCTCTCTGCTCTGCCTGGAACATAAGCTGCATGAAGAGAGGCGCCCTCTCTGTCTCCACCACACCCGCAGCGAGCAGTGTGGGCACAGAGCAAAGCGTGAGTGAATGGCTGCTGAACGTCCGATGGTTGTTGATGAAATCTTACCATTTTATCAAACTCCTGATTATATATGTGTGTGTGTGTGTGTGTGTGTGTGTATCTTTTAAAATAGGCTACTGTTCAAAAATCGTCTCAACGTGGGAATTCTCTGGTGGCCCAGTGGTTAGGACTCGGGCTTCCATTGCCGTGGGCCCAGGTTCAGTCCCCGGTCAAAGAAGTAATATCCTGCAAGCCAGGTGGTATGACCAAAAATGAAAAAATTTCCTCAACATATTTTATGGTGTAGCTTAACATCACATACACACATTCCTCTCATTAACCTATTCTATGCATTTTGACAAATTATTGAGTACTTCTGGACCAAAGACATAATCTTTGGCAATTACACTTCTAAAATGCATCACTTTCTAAAACTTCTATCAACTCTAATCTCCTAATATTCCATATATTCTGCATATTGATACACAGAGTTTAAACCATGCCTCGTCCCCAGTATACCGACTTCAGTCCCTGGGCGTTCCCTACCCACAGGTGAGTATGGACTTTTCCTGGGGTACTTAGTGGTGCCTTCTCGATGCCAGGCCCCACAGAGGTGCTGGGGAAAGCTCACTGAGCCAGGAAGAGACGCTGCCTTCCCATAGCCTCCTCTCTGTGCGCCCCTTTGAGTCTCCTGTTCTTGTAAGGACCCCAGTCTGGCTGGATCAGGGCCCGCCGATTCAGTTTGCAGTGATGGGTTTTCTCTTCTGGGGCTCCAAAATCACTCAGCATGGTGACTGAAGCAATAAAACTAGAAGATGCTTGCTTCTTAGAGGGAAGGCCATGATACACCTAGACAGCGTATATAAAACCTAGACATCACTTTGCCGACAAAGACCATAGTCAAAGCTACGGTCCTTCCAGCAGTCATGTGAGAGATGGTGTGAGAGTTGGACCATAAAGAAGGCTGATCACCAAAGAACTGATGCTTTCGAATTGTGGTGCTGGAGAAGACTCTTGAGAGTCCCTTGCACAGCAAGGTGATCAACTCAGTCCATCCTAAAGGAAATCAACCCTGTGTACTCACTGGAAGGACTGACGTTGAAGCCAAAGCTCCAAAACTTTGGCCATCTGATACAAAGAGCTGACTCATTGGAAAAGACCCTGATTCTGGGAAAGACTGAGGGCAAGAGGAGAATGGAGTGACAGAGGATGAGATGGTTAGATAGCACCACCAACTCAATGGATATGAGTTTGAGCTAGTTCCAGGAGATAGTGAAAGACAGGGAAGCCTGGCATGCTACAGTCCATGGGGTCTCAGAGCCTCAGACAGGACTTAGCGACTGAACAACAATTCCTGGAGGCTCTTTGTTCTTATTCATGCCTTTGACAGGAAGCTCCTGGAGGGCAGGAACAAGCCTTTGCTGTATTAACTTCTCCACAGTAAAGTGTCAGTTACTTATTAGTTACTTAAGTATCAGTTCAGTTCAGTCACTCAGTCCTGTTCGACTCTGCGACCCCATGAGTATCAGTTCAGTTCAGTTCAGGTGGGTATAGTGGTGTTCAAATAGTGTTTGTGGAACAATTAATCATACAGTAGACCTCAGTGTTCAGTTTCTCACTGGGCCTCATGTGTAATATTAGTTTAAGTGGCAAGCCCCTCGGATCCTAGAAGGTCACACCATGTAGTCCAAGTCCTGCCCTTCAGTACTTGTCAGATGGGCCAGCTGGTGAGGATGGACAGTCCCTCTGGGTATTTGGAGATCCAGGGGCAGTCCCTGAACTTTTGCTTTATTTGGAAGGAACCACATAGTACAGGCTTCCCTGGAGAAGGAAATGGCAACCCATTCCAATATTCTTACCTCAAAAATCCTGTAGACAGAGGAGCCTGGTGGGCTACAGTCTATGGGGTCACAGAGCCGGACATGACTGAGCAGCTGGGCACATATCTCCCTCTACACGGATGAGTCACGCGCTACTGCAGCTGCTGACCTTCAATACCCTCTGAAAGGAGTTTAGGGTGAAGAGCAGAAATGAGGTATTCAAGCTCAGGGAAAAACTGGCAGGACAGGTCTTCAGATAGTTAGACATTCTCAGGAACTGAGTTTCTGAGCCCGGTTCTTATATCCCTTCATATCTAGAAAAGCACTAACATCCTTCATGCTGATGACTGTTTGTAGGGCCTCGCAGAAGTTTCATGACACTAGCAGAAACTTTCTGCAAAAAATGCGTGCTCGACTGCATGTACCCTCCTTCACCAAAATCACATGTATACTGTCTTTCCTCCTGCCTCTTTGGAGCAGTCTCCTAGAGCTGTCTGAGGTGCGGCCACCTGGTCTGCAAGCCTCATTTTTCCCCAGATAAAACTTAACTCTCATGTAGTGCATTATTTTGAAGGCGACACATCCAAGGTCTTTAACCCTTAACTATCAACTTGAACGTTAACTGTGGCCACATGTATGGCGGGAAGTTCACAGACACTGACACAGTGAGGTCCTGGTATGGAAGCTGGCTCACCGTGCACCAAGGGCAGCGCCCTGCGGGGCTTTGCTGGCACATGGACTGTTTCTGCCACCGTGGTGGTAGCTGAGGTGCTCAGGCATGTCTGGTTTTTGTGGCCTCATGGGGTCACCTGCCTTAATCCCTTCATTTCAGATTTAAAGAGCCCATGCCCTGAATCAGGAGCTGCAAGGTGAAGACTCAGCCTGTTGGCGTTCACTCAGTCATGCTGACTCCGTCACCCCGTGGACTGCAGCACACCAGGCCTCCCTGTCCTTCACTGTCTCCTGGAGCTTGCTCAAATTCATGTTCATCAAGTCAGTGATGCCATCGAACTATCCACTCATCCTCTGTCGTCCCCTTCTCCTCCTGCCTTCAGTCTTTCCCAGCATCAGGGTCTTTTCCAGTGAGTCAGCTCTTCACATCAGGTGGCCAAAGTATTGGAGCTTGAGCTTCAGCATCAGTCCTTCCAATGAACACTCAGGACTGATCTCCTTTAGGACTGACAGGTTTGATCTCCTTGCAGTCCAAAGGACTCTCAACAGTCTTCTCCAACACCACAGTTTGAAAGCATCAATTCTTTGGTGCCCAGCCTTCTTTCTGGTCCAGCTCTCACATCCATACATAAGTACTGGAAAAACTATTGCTTTGACTAGACAGACCGTTGTTGGCAAAGTGATGTCTCATCCCACCATCTCCCCTATTTTATCCTTTGGGCAAATGTGCAGTCAGTAAATGGCCTGGACACACCTCGTTTCAAAGACTGCCAACCACTCTGCTAAAGAATCAAATCCTCCTCTTAGCCCTTATACGTACAAACCCCAAGGTGCTGGAGTTGTGATGTAACTTGCTCTCTTCCGAAGTGATTAGAGCAAACTTACTCACCAGGGGAAGGCAATAAAGGAGGAGAAAAGATCATCTAAGTATCTTGGGCTTGTCCCTTGAGATGTAATTAGTGTCTCTTGGCAATCTTTCATTTTTAGCTCCGTCAGAATTTCTGGCAGCAGGTTAAGCTGCTGAGAATGAAGTAACAGCTACTAATTAGCACACAGATTCATCAGGTGATGCTAAGAAATAGAAAGCAATTGGTCTGGGAAATCAAAAGTATAAATCACTCTGGATATTGATTCCCACCATAACCATATCAGTCCAGCTGTCAAGCTTAAGGGACCTCAACCTGCTGACCAGTGGCCTGATTGCTGTACTGAGAGTCTGGCATGCTGCTACCACCGGTGACAGGGTGGCACAAGGTCACATCCTCTTAGAACTTCCCTGGTGGTCCATTAGCTAAGATTCCACACCCGTGCCAGGGGCACAGGTTCGAACCATGGTCAGGAAACACAGATCCAGCATGCTGAATGGTGTGACCAAAAGTTTTTAAAAAATTATCCTCTTCTGGGTGAAACTTCCCCAGACAAGCTCAGCCCAAAGTCCCTTCCTTGTTCTCTGAATTGTGACCTGCCATTGATGAGTTCATCACGTCCTGTCCTGGGGCCCAGTTGGTGTTGTTACCTTCCATCATTGTTCAACTGAGACTGTTGCTTAACTTCCGCCGTCACTTTTACATTTTCCTAGTGTTCTTGCCTGGAGAGTCCCAGGGACGGGGGAGCCTGATGGGCTGCCGTCTATGGGGTCGCACAGAGTTGGACACGACTGAGGCGACTTAGCAGCAACAGCAGCAGTGAGAATATAAACTCGAGGAGAGAAGCCACAGTCACTCCCTGCAGGTCCACAACTGAGTCTTGATTACCAGCAGAGCCACCTGAGAAATCGTGACGGGCCTCCCTGGTGGCTCGGCGGTAAAGAAGCCCCCTGCCAAGGCGGGAGGCACGGGTCCGCTCTCTGGTCCAGGAAGAGCCCACATGCCGCGGGGCAACTAGGCGCGTGTATCACAACTCCTAAGCCTGGGTTCTAGATGCCGGAAGCTGCAGCTTCTGAAGCCGCATGCACCCAAGAACCTGGGCTCCGCAGCAAGAGAAGCCACCACCACGAGAAGCCTGCGCACCGCAACCAGAGAAACATTCTCGCAGCAACCAAGGCCCAGCCCAGCCAAACATAAATAAAACTCAACATTTAATAGTGGCTGGGCCACTTTATCAAAACAGAAATCATGACAACTCGGCGGAAGGTACTATCTTTCTGCAGAAAAGACACTCGTGGAGTGGGAATTTGTGTATTCTGAGCTTCAGGGCATTCAGAACTGAGGCTCTGGGTCAGCAAACCCTGTCCCAAGGCTGGGACAACTGGAATGATGGAGAGGGCTCCGCGGGGGCTCCCTGCCTCTCTTCTCTCTCTGTCCGTCTGTCTCTCCTCTCCCTGTGTAGACTCAAGGTTTCTCCCTCTCAATGTGACCTCTTCATGGCTTCTCCCCAGATAGCTGGACTTTTAACATGGCAGTTCAGGGTTCCCCAAAGTGCAAAAACACCTTTAAGGAAGGCTTAGCCCCAGAATCGGAGAAGGCAATGGCACCCCACTCCAGTACTCTTGCCTGGAAAATCCCATGGACGGAGGAGCCTGGTGGGCTGCAGTCCATGGGGTTGCAAAGAGTCGGACACGACTGAGCGACTTCATTTTCACTTTTCACTTTCATGCATTGGAGGAGGAAATGGCAACCCACTCCAGTGTTCTTGCCCGGAGAATCACAGGGACGGAGGAGTCTGTTGGGCTGCCGTCTATGGGGTCGCACAGAGTCGGACACGACCGAAGCGACTTAGCAGCAGCAGCAGCCCCAGAATTGGCGCACCATCCCTTGTGCGCTGCTGTATTGGTTGAAGTGAGTCACGTGACCATAGTGGGCGGGGCCCAGGCAGAGGATGAATTCCAGGGGTGGGTCCATCAGANCCGGAGAATCACAGGGACGGGGGAGTCTGTTGGGCTGCCGTCTATGGGGTCGCACAGAGTCGGACACGACCGAAGCGACTTAGCAGCAGCAGCAGCCCCAGAATTGGCGCACCATCCCTTGTGCGCTGCTGTATTGGTTGAAGTGAGTCACGTGACCATAGTGGGCGGGGCCCAGGCAGAGGATGAATTCCAGGGGTGGGTCCATCAGAGCCACTGTGATCAGCCCCAACACTAGTCTCAATGTCAGGACCCCAATTCCAATCACACCTCTTTTTGCTACTTCTGAAAGTGAAGCTGTTAGTCACTGTCATTTCCGACTCTTTGTGATCCCATGGACTATAGTTCGCCAGGCTCCTCTGTCCATGGGATTCTCCAGGCAAGAATACTGGAGTGGGTTGCCATTTCCTCCTCCAGGGGATCTTTCCGGCCCAGGGATTGAACCCGAGTATTCTGCATTGCATGTGAATTCTTTACCATCTGAGCCACCAGAGAAGCCCACTTAACCATCTCAATCAGAAGTGAACATCCCCCTATCATGAAGTACGTTTCACCTTCAAAACAAATGGCCATGAGCCTCGTGGTCAGCACAGTCGTTGCCAAGCCAGGAATCCTGAACCTGAACTCCTGTGGTTCCACTCCTGGGTCACTCTGGCCAGCATCACCGTTCTTGGAACTTCAGTGCCCCCTTCTGCAGCTGTGAGAAGAGAGAGACGACATAGTTGGCACACGGCATCCCCTCGCAGTGTTATAAGAATTTCAATAAAATAACACAGATGGAGAATCTTTGGAAAAGCTTAAAGGACTGCACAGGTAGATATTATTTTAAAAGAAAGTATATGAATATTTACTGTGAAGAGCAGACTCATTAGAAAAGACCCTGATGCTGGGAAAGACTGAAGGAAGGAGAAGGGGACGACAGAGGATGAGCTGGTTGGATGGCGTCACTGACTCAATGGACAGGAGTTTGAGCAAGCTCTGGGGGATAGTGAAGGACAGGGAACCCTGGTGTGCTGCAGTCCATGGGGTCGCAAAGAGTCGGACAGGACTGAGCGACTGAGCAACAACAACAAATATGAATATTTAAGGTCTGCGCCTTCATTTTTTTAAAGTCTGTTTTTTGGAGGCCTTCTAGGAGGATCATGAGTTATAACCATCATGTTACAGTAAATATGAAAAGCTACCAGCTCCCGTCAGCTGATTTAATGAGGCTCTTCTGTGCTGATGGCTGTTTATTTTTCTCAGCTCTCTTTGCTGCTGTGAACTCACCCTGAGTAAATATTGAATAAGTATTCAACCTCACTCTTAGGTTTGGTCTCCATGACTTAATGGGAAGCATGGACAGACTCTGTCTCACAAGGGAAATTTTTTGGATCAACCACAACCACCTGCGGTTACTGAGATAGTTACTCCAGGAAGATGCTATTTACCAGGCAATCAGAACTGTACTTTAGGCTACACTCTGAGGCAAAACAAAGCAGAACAAAAACTTACTTGCTCAGCGTACAGTCGTTATAGGGCTTACAGGGGAAAACCTCAGGTCAAAGAAATAGACTTTGGATGTATATTAATAACAGCAATCACCTGAGATGCTTGTGTATAAATAAATACAGTAAAACCATGAATTCTTCTCATCAACCGTTGAGCTATCATTCCATGACCACGGACTTTCTGTCCTCTGATGGTTGACGTGACTTAGTTTTGGCATAACAGACCTGAGGGTCTGTTTCTAAGACTGTCTATCTCCTGGGATTCAAGGCCCCCCGCCAAATATTGACTAATTGGAAGACAGGTGTGGAAAGAGAAGTATGCAGTGGACTGAAGTGTAGTGGCATTCTGAGAGTCCTCGAGACTCATCAGTAATTCTGGGAGAACGTTTCCCCGGGTGGTGGAATGAGGTCGCTCTCAAATGAAATGACAGTCTGGGTGGTGGACGAGTGTGCGCCCGTGCAGGCTTCCGTCACCGGTCAGTGGACAGTCCAGCAGCGTCCAAGCTCATTTTTCCTTGTCACTCGTCTTGGGCTGCTCTTCAAGGCTCTTCACAGTCTGGCCTTCTGCTGGTTTTTGTTGTTGCTTAGTCGATAAGTCGTGTCTAACTCTTTGCAACCCTATAGACTGTAGCCCACCAGCCTCCTCTGCCCGTGGAATTTCCCAGGCAAGAATACTGCGGGGGGGTTGCCATTTCCTTCTCCAGTATTTGGGGCAAAAGTAAAATGTTCCCCTCTGGAATCTAGAGATAAGAGGAATGAGGCTGCTTTCAGAGACTGGAGAAGGAAATGGCAACCCACTCCAGTGCTCTTACCTGGAAAATTCCATGGATGGAGGAGCCTGATAGGCTATAGTCCATGGGATTGCGAACAGTCAGACATGACTGAGCAACTTCACTGGTTCACTGGTTCAGAGATGAACTCTTGGATGATGACAATGTGAATGGTTTGCAGGAGTAATCAAAGAATTTTTAGAAATGTGAGACCCAAGACTTTGGAATACCCCCCAGACTTGGATGAAGAGGTCTGGGCAGTGGGGTGCTGGTCAATGTTTAACAATGGGCTCTCTCAAGAAGCCCTGATGCGTAGGATTTACAGCTTCCATGGTGGAACTACTCCACCACAGCCAGTTCGAGGTAGTGACTCAACATAACTGGCTACAGAGTTGGGAAGAGACAAGCATAGTCAGTCCTTCCAAGCCAGTGGGAGCTGGCTCCAGGACACCCCGGGACTGGAATGTGAGTGTAAGCCAGTGAGCAGAAACCAAAGTAATCATATTCCACCCTGACTGAAGGAATTCTGTGCAAACTAAAAGAACGGTGATCATAGGAAAGAAAGAAAAGGGAAGACCAAAGAGTCAGATCAACGGGGCCTGCACGGGGGCTTCCCCAGTGGCCCAGTGGCTGGGACTCAGAGCTCGCAGACCAGGGGCCTGGCTTCAGTCTCTGCTCAGGAAACACGCTGCAGTGAAGATCGAAGATCCCACGTGCTACAGCTAAGACCAGTGCAGCCAAATACCGAAATAGAAATAAATATTAAAAATAAACTGTTTCTCCCTCTTGTTGCATGTTATGTCTATAATAATAGACTTTGTACCTGCTCTTATGGTTAAAAAAAAAAAACAAAAACACTGCCTATCTGGCACTGTCCAGGGACAGGATGCCTGATCCAGGGTTTAAGCTGCTCATCACAAGTCGACCAGCCCTCATGTTAGTCTGACTGCCTCCGACCAGAAACATGCAACGCCATCCCCCTGAGAATGATTTCACGCTCACCAAGAACTTTCTGATGAAGGGCAGGTTTGTCTGTTGAAGGAGGGGAAGGCAGGATCTGCTGAGCAAGCACTTCATAAAACAGCTTTATTTCTCATTTATCATGAATTAAGTGATAAACTGGGGCTTCCCTCATAGCTCAGTCGGTAAAGAATCTGCCTACAATGCAGGAGACCTGGGTTCGATTCCTGAGTCGGGAAGATCCCCTGGAGAAGGAAATGGCAACCCACTCCAGGATACTTGCTGGAGAATCCCATGGACAGTCCAAGGACTCACAAGAGTCAGACACAACTTACCGACCCAACCACCAGCAAGTGATAAACTGGGATTGTAAAGCGTGTCTCCACACACAGTGTTTCATCAGTGTGCTCACTGCTTTGTGGCGGTCGACTTCAGTGTGCCCCCAACACCTCAAGACTGCCAGGAACCCTGGGCAGCTCTTCTGCTCTGCTGCTGGGCTCCACGCCCTGGAGCATCAGTGCCCCAAAAGCAGAAGTGGCCACATCCTGGTTGCCTTGGTTACTCACCAATGCCTTCAAACAGGTGTCTTCGGTAATTTATCTGGCTCTTAAATGATTGCTCATGATAGGAAAGTTGGTCTGTTTCAATGACTCTTCGTAGCCAGGAATGGAACCCCCTGAAAATACAGGCGTATTTGATGATATTTACTCATATTTCAGGATCCTGTTCAAATGATTCATCCTCTTATTTCTGCCCAGGAGGAACGGCTGCCTTGGGAGCTGCTGACAATAGCTGCTTTCACCCATTGTCCAGGGAAGTGAAAGGAAGCTGCCCTGGTGTGGGAAGGCTTCTTCCAGCTGCGGGCTGTTTCCCTTCGACTCCATGGGAGCCAGTGAAGGGGATGAGGAGCCTAGCAACGAGACCTGCCTTCAAAGTCCAGGTCCAAAAACGGGGTGGCCTCTGCTCTCCTGACATTTAGCGGCTCGAAATTAGACTGCGATCCATATCAATGTTACCACATGCCACGGGACACTGTGCTTCCTGGCAGACGTGGGCGCGTTAATTAAGACCGCAAGCACTGCGCAGTGAAAAGGCAGCTCCAGGGTGCTTTCACCATGCAGACACACGGGGGTGGGGAGGGAGGAAGAAATGACAACTTGGGACCAGAGGCACACAAAGGAGCTGATTGATGAAAGCCCCTCGCTCGGACTAGTGGAAGGTAACAAACAGCCTAGGCACGGTCTGACTACCGGCTCCACTGATGAACTTGTTATTGTAAAGACAGCTATGCTTGCAAGGAGGGCTAAGAGGTCTCGGATTTTATGAAATAACACAAAGATCATAATTCTGTTCAACATTTTTTTTAAACTCAAAGCATAGCCTCCATTTTTAGAAATTCTTAACACAACTGACAACTGGGCATCTTTTCCTTGGAACCTTTGGCGCTGACCAGGGCAATATACACCTTTAAAGGATTCCAAAGATGAAAAATGATCGTTCACTCTGTGGTTACTCCCGCTCAGTCTGATCTCAGCCTTCAGTATCTTATACTTTCTCATTTTGAAGCTCTCTGACGGTCCTTTGTAGGTTTGTGCGAGAGATTTGCAAAGCTTTGGAAAACATTTACTTCATCACCAGCCCTTATTGCCTAAATAATTCTGGGTTCTGTTGTCCATGGGACCCCGTGGGTTCCCCCATCTCTCCACGGCACAATGAAGGCAGGCATGGGGGGGAAACACGCCCTTGCTCATTTTAGATGAGTATCCCTGCTCTGGGTGATAGGAGCAAACTAAATACTGGTAGTGCTTTCCAAAAAGATGATGCAGAGAAGTGTCCAAAGCTGCTGGGTCACCTTCTGCTCTGGGAGCATTCCCTTACTGCTGAAAGGGACCAGGGGAGGTACCTATTCCCAGAAATAACAGGAGTGATGAGTAGCTGTTCTCCTAGGTATTGAAGCAAGTCAACCACTCTGTCATCCTTCTGCTAGACCAGACTTTAGCAAAACCATCTTCCTGCCTGGCCAGTGAGCCTGACGTGCTTATCAACCCATGTGGGCTGAAAGGCAGCAGGCAGAGGCAGCTTCTCAGAGGCCAGGAAATACGGCTTTACTGTTGCTTTGTTTGGGTGATGGACGTTTGCTGACTGTTATATAAATTGGGGCTTCTCTGGTGGCTCAGACAGTAAAAAATCTGCCTGCAATGTGGGAGACCTGGGTTGGGAAGATCTCCTGGAGAGGGGAACACTTACCCACTCCAGTATTCTGGCCTGGAGAATTCCGCGGACTATATAGTCCATGGGGTCACAAAGAGTTGGACACGACTGAGCGACTTTCACACACTCAAATATATAATTGTGAAAGAGTCATTGCTTTGCCCACTAATACCATAGGCTTCCCCTAGTTACCTTATGCTGGTTAAATCTACATATCGCTGCACAATGTCAAAAGTATCCCACTTTAAGCAAAATTTCTTACGCCATTCAACCAAAGCGTGTCCTTTAACATACCAAGAGTCAGCCAGGGATGACTTTAAATAGCCAGCTCAGCTCCAAACCACCTTGTTGTTGGTCAGTTGCTAAGTTGTGTCTGACTCTTTGCATCACCATGGACCGCAGCATAACAGGCTTCCCTGTCCTTCACTGTCTCCCAGAGTGTGCTGAAACTTCAGTTCAGTTCAGTCGCTCAGTCATGTCTGACTCTTTGCAACCCCATGAATCGCAGCACGCCAGGCCTCCCTGTTCATCACCATCTCCTGGAGTTCACTCAGACTCATGTCCATCGAGTCCGTGATGCCATCCAGCCATCTCATCCTCTGTCGTCCCCTTCTCCTCCTGCCCCCAATCCCTCCCAGCATCAGAGTCTTTTCCAATGAGTCAACTCTTCGCATGAGGTGGCCAAAGTACTGGAGTTTCAGCTTTAGCATCATTCCTTCCAAAGAAATCCCAGGGCTGATCTCCTTCAAAATGGACTGGTTGGATCTCCTTGCAGTCCAAGGGACTCTCAAGAGTCTTCTCCAACACCACAGTTCAAAAGCATCAATTCTTCGGCGATCAGCCTTCTTCACAGTCCAACTCTCACATCCATACATGACCACAGGAAAAACCATAGCCTTGACTAAACGGACCTTAGTCGGCAAAGTAATGTCTCTGCTTTTGAAAATGCTATCTAGGTTGGACATAACTTTTCTTCCAAGGAGTAAGCGTCTTTTAATTTCATGGCTGCAGTCACCATCAGCAGTGATTTTGGAGCCTAAAAAAATAAAGTCTGGCACTGTTTCCACTGTTTCCCCATCTATTTCCCATGAAGTGATGGGACCAGATGCCATGATCTTCGTTTTCTGAATGTTGAGCTTTAAGCCAACTTTTTCGCTCTCCTCTTTCACTTTCATCAAGAGGCTTTTTAGCTCCTCTTCACTTTCTGCCATAAGGGTGGTGTCATCTGCATATCTGAGGTTATTGATATTTCTCCCGGCAATCTTGATTCCAGCTTGTGTTTCCTCCAGTCCAGCATTTCTCATGATGTACTCTGCATATAAGTTAAATAAGCAGGGTGACAATATACAGCCTTGACGTACTCCTTTTCCTATTTGGAACCAGTCTGTTGTTCCATGTCCAGTTCTAACTGTTGCTTCCTGACCTGCATACAGATTTCTCAAGAGGCAGGTTAGGTGGTCTGGTATTCCCATCTCTTTCAGAATTTTCCACAGTTTATTGTGATCCACACAGTCAAAGGCTTTGGCATAGTCAATAAAGCAGAAGTAGATGTTTTTCTGGAACTCTCTTGCTTTTTCCATGATCCAGCGGATGTTGGCAATTTGATCTCTGGTTCCTCTGCCTTTTCTAAAGCCAGCTTGAACATCAGGGAGTTCACGGTTCACGTATTGCTGAAGCCTGGCTTGGAGGATTTTGAGCATTACTTTACTAGCATGTGAGATGAGTGCAATTGTGCGGTAGTTGGAGCATTCTTTGGCATTGCCTTTCTTTGGAATTGGAATGAAAACTGACCTTTTCCAGTCCTGTGGCCACTGCTGAGTTTTCCAAATTTGCTGGCAGATTGAGTGCAGCACTTTCACAGCATCATCTTTCAGGATTTGAAACAGCTCAACTGGAATTCCATCACCTCCACTAGCTTTGTTCATAGTGATGCTTTCTAAGGCCCACTTGACTTCACATTCCAAGATGTCTGGCTCTAGATTAGTGATCACATCATCATGATTATCTGGGTCGTGAAGATCGTTTTTGTACAGTTCTTCCATGTATTCTTGCCACCTCTTCTTAATATCTTCTGCTTCTGTTAGGTCCATACCATTTCTGTCCTTTATTGAGCCCATCTTTGCATGAAATGTTCCCTTGGTATCTCTAATTTTCTTGAAGGGATCTGTAGTCTTTCCCATTCTGTTATTTTCCTCTATTTCTTTGCATTGATCGCTGAAGAAGCCTTTCTTATCTCTTCTTGCTATTCTTTGGAACTCTGCATTCACTTATGTCCATTGAATTAATGATGCCATCCAACCATCTCATCCTCTGTCATCCCGTTCTCCTCCTGCCTTCAGTCTTTCTCAGCATCAGGGTCTTTTTCAATAAGTCAGCTTTTCACATCAGATGGCCAAAGTATTGGAGCTTCAGCTTCAGCATCAGTCCTTTGTATGAATATTCAGGACTGATTTCCTTCAGGATTGACTGGTTTGATCTTCTTGCAGTCTAAGGGACTCTCAAGAGTCTTCTTCAACACCACAGTTTCAAAGCATCAGTTCTTCAGCACTCAGCCATCTAAAGCTGATCTAAAGGTAGTAACTAGCCAGTTCACCATACAAATCTGTGGAAACACATGAGAGTTCATGATTAAGAGCAATTACTCAGGGACTTCCCTGGTGGCCAGTGGCTAAACTCCATGCTCCTAATGCAGGAGGCCCAGGTTTGATTCCTGGTCAGAGAACTAGATTCTGCATGCTTCGAATTCCCAGCACAGCTAAGTAAATAAGTAAAATATATATATATATATTTTTAAAGAGCAGCTACTTACTATACAAAGCATTCCTAAGGAAGTGCCCACTCTCGGCGTGTTTATATTCTAAGTTGGCCAAGGAGGAGAAGACAGAACCTCATTCGTTTTTTTCCCACTCTGCTTCCTCAATGTGAAATTGTAGGAAAGCAAACAGCTGTTTGTTGGAGTGAGAGGTATGGTCGTAATGTGTCTGCTCAGTCGCTAAATCATGTCTGACTCTTTGTGACCCCAGGAACTGTAGCCCACCAGGCTCCTCTGTACATATTTTCCAGACAATAATACTGGAGTGGGTTGCCATGCCCTACTCCAGGGGAGCTTCCTGACCCAGGGATCAAACCTGTGTCCACTGCATCTCCTGCACTGGCAGGCAGATTCTTTACCGCTTGGGCCACCGTGGTCATAAAAGAAGGCTCAAGTATGAGGAGAGAGAAGCGTGTGCCCCGTTGCAGCCAAGAGGACAGAGGAGCTCTGCAAGAAGCTTCTAGTTCAGCAAAAAGTCATCCTGATGCTCCCCCATGAAAAAGTCTAACGTTCTAGATTAAATGCAAACCATGTCCTCTTAAAAGCATGACTGGGCTTGTGAAAAGGAAAAGGAAATTCTCAATGCCAAAAGCAGAGTGGGTGCAGGGATGCTGGAAGGAGAACCAGCCTTGAGGCATCTCATCCTCTGTCAACCATGCGGAACAAGAGCTTCAGTTGTAGAAGAGGAGTCTCAGGGGCACGCAGGTGGGTGTTTGCATCGGAAACCAGTGCAAGGGTGAGCTAGGACAAGCCTGCCCTGAAAGGCGGTCAGTGGGGAAATGAGTCTGTCTCCATTTCAACTCTGGGTGCAGGCAGAAACGGGTGCCCTGGAAAGTCATAGCTGCAAACTAGTCTTCACGCACATACGTGACTTCAGTTAATACCACCTTTCCAGGCGGTACTAGGGGTAAAGAACCCGCCTGTCAATGCAAGAGATATGGGTTCGATCCCTGGGTTGGGAAGATCCCCTGGAGGAGGAAATAGCAACCCACTCCAGTATTCTTGCCTGGAGAATCCCACGGACAGAGGAGCCTAGCGGGCTACAACTAAAGCGACTTGGCACGCACTCGGGTCCAGAAAAACCTGAAACTGAGAATTTGATCCAAAGCGGTCCCAGGAGCCTGACAGAATCAAACTAAAATCTTCACCCTCAAGCATGTCCTCAAATAATTCCCAGTCTCCACGGGTGAGTGATCAGATACAATATAAAGCAGACTAGCAAAGGCTCCAGACTTTGAAAATCATCAGATACACCACAGAAGGTAAATCTATCCAACATATTTAAAGAGAAAATGGAACATTGGAATGCAAAATGAGAAACTCTACAGAAAAAGACCAGGCAGATTTGAAAAAGAAACAATTAAAACTTTTAGAAATAAAAAGCATAAAACTTGAAATAAAAAACATCAGCATGCTAAACAGCTGGCTAGACATAGGCAGAGAAATAATTAATGAACTGGATGCTAGACCTAAAGAAATTACACAGGATACAATATACATAGAAATAAAGATGAAAAATAGAGGAAGCTGAGAAGCAAGGAAGAGGTTCCAGAGGTGATACAATAGGGAAGAGGTGGCAGCTAAATTCCCCAATTTAATTAAACAAACTAATTTTCACACTTAGGATTCTCAGTGAATTCTAATCTGGATTTTGTTTAGAAGTCCATCCTTTGGAATATCAGTGTCGAACTGTGGAATACAAAAGACCAAAAGGCCTTAAAAGCACCAAGTGCTTTTGAAAATCGAAGTTAACAAACCTGAGCTAAAGGACATATATAGAACAGTATGGTCCACTGGAGAAGGGAATGCCAAACCACTTCAGTATTCTTGCCTTGAGAACCCCATGAACAGTATGAACAGGCAAAATGATAGGATACCAAAAGAGGAACTCCCCAGGTCATTAGGTGCCCAATATGCTACTGGAGATCAGTGGAGAAATAACTCCAGAAAGAATGAAAGGATGGAGCCAAAGCAAAAACAATACCCAGTTGTGCATGTGACTGGTGATAGAAGCAAGATCCGATGCTGTAAAGAGCAATATTGCATAGGAACCTGGAATGTCAGGTCCATGAATCAAGGCAAATTGGAAGTGGTCAAACAAGAGATGGCAAGGGTGAACGTCGACATTGTAGGAATCAGCAAACTAAAATGGACTGGAATGGGTGAATTTAACTCAGATGACCATTATATCTACTACTGCGGGCAGGAATCCCTCAGAAGAAATGGAGTAGCCATCATGGTCAACAAAAGAGTCTGAAATGCAGTACTTGGATGCAATCTCAAAAACGACAGAATGATCTCTGTTCGTCTCCAAGGCAAACCATTCAATATCACAGTTATCCAAGTCTATGCCCCAACCAGTAATGCTGAAGAAGCTGAAGTTGAACGGTTTTATGAAGACCTACAAGATCTTTTAGAACTAACACCCAAAAAAGATGTCCTTTTCATTCTAGGGGACTGGAATGCTAAAGTAGGAAGTCAAGAAACACCTGGAGTAACAGGCAAATTTGGCCTTGGAATGCGGAATGAAGCAGGGCAAAGACTAATAGAGTTTTGCCAAGAAAATGCACTGGTCATAGCAAACACCCTCTTCCAACAACACAAGAGAAGACTCTACACGTGGACATCACCAGATGGTCAACACCGAAATCAGATTGATTATATTCTATGCAGCCAAAGATGGAGAAGCTCTATCCAGTCAACAAAAACAAGACCAGGAGCTGACTGTGGCTCAGATCATGAACTCCTTATTGCCAAATTCAGACTCAAATTGAAGAAAGTAGGGAAAACCACTAGACCATTCAGGTATGACCTAAATCAAATCCCTTATGATTATACAGTGGAAGTAAGGAATAGATTTAAGGGCCTAGATCTGATAGATAGAGTGCCTGAAGAACTATGGAATGAGGTTCGTGACATTGTACGGGAGACAGGGACCAAGACCATCCCCATGGAAAAGAAATGCAAAAAAGCAAAATGGCTGTCTGGGGAGGCCTTACAAATAGCTGTGAAAAGAAGAGAGGCGAAAAGCAAAGGAGAAAAGGAAAGATATAAGCACCTGAATGCAGAGTTCCAAAGAATAGCAAGAAGAGATAAGAAAGCCTTCTTCAGCGATCAATGCAAAGAAATAGAGGAAAACAACAGAATGGGAAAGACTAGAGATCTCTTCAAGAAAATTAGAGATACCAAGGGAACATTTCATGCAAGGATGGGCTCGATAAAGGACAGAAATGGTCTGGACCTAACAGAAGCAGAAGATATTAAGAAGAGGTGGCAAGAATACACGGAAGAACTGTACAAAAAAGATCTTCACGACCCAGATAATCATGATGATGTGATCACTAATCTAGAGCCAGACATCTTGGAATGTGAAGTCAAGTGGGCCTTAGAAAGCATCACTACGAACAAAGCTAGTGGAGGTGATGGAATTCCAGTTGAGCTGTTTCAAATCCTGAAAGATGATGCTGTGAAAGTGCTGCACTCAATCTGCCAGCAAATTTGGAAAACTCAACAGTGGCCACAGGACTGGAAAAGGTCCGTTTTCATTCCAATTCCAAAGAAAGGCAATGCAAAAGAATGCTCCAATTACCGCACAATTGCACTCATCTCACATGCTAGTAAAGTAATGCTCAAAATCCTCCAAGCCAGGCTTCAGCAATACGTGAACCGTGAACTCCCTGATGTTCAAGCTGGCTTTAGAAAAGGCAGAGGAACCAGAGATCAAATTGCCAACATCCGCTGGATCATGGAAAAAGCAAGAGAGTTCCAGAAAAACATCTACTTCTGCTTTATTGACTATGCCAAAGCCTTTGACTGTGTGGATCACAATAAACTGTGGAAAATTCTGAAAGAGATGGGAATACCAGACCACCTAACCTGCCTCTTGAGAAATCTGTATGCAGGTCAGGAAGCAACAGTTAGAACTGGACATGGAACAACAGACTGGTTCCAAATAGGAAAAGGAGTACGTCAAGGCTGTATATTGTCACCCTGCTTATTTAACTTATATGCAGAGTACATCATGAGAAATGCTGGACTGGAGGAAACACAAGCTGGAATCAAGATTGCCGGGAGAAATATCAATAACCTCAGATATGCAGATGACACCACCCTTATGGCAGAAAGTGAAGAGGAGCTAAAAAGCCTCTTGATGAAAGTGAAAGAGGAGAGCGAAAAAGTTGGCTTAAAGCTCAACATTCAGAAAACGAAGATCATGGCATCTGGTCCCATCACTTCATGGGAAATAGATGGGGAAACAGTGGAAACAGTGCCAGACTTTATTTTTTTAGGCTCCAAAATCACTGCTGATGGTGACTGCAGCCATGAAATTAGAAGACGCTTACTCCTTGGAAGAAAAGTTATGTCCAACCTAGATAGCATTTTCAAAAGCAGAGACATTACTTTGCCGACTAAGGTCCGTTTAGTCAAGGCTATGGTTTTTCCTGTGGTCATGTATGGATGTGAGAGTTGGACTGTGAAGAAGGCTGAGCGCCGAAGAATGGATGCTTTTGAACTGTGGTGTTGGAGAAGACTCTTGAGAGTCCCTTGGACTGCAAGGAGATCCAACCGGTCCATTCTGAAGGAGATCAACCCTGGGATTTCTTTGGAAGGAATGATGCCAAAGCTGAAACTCCAGTACTTTGGCCACCTCATGTGAAGAGTTGACTCATTGGAAAAGACTCTGATGCTGGGAGGGATTGGGGGCAGGAGGAGAAGGGGACGACCAAGGATGAGATGGCTGGATGGCATCACTGACTCGATGGACGTGAGTCTGAGTGAACTCCAAGAGATGGTGATGGACAGGGAGGCCTGGCATGCTGCAGTCCATGGGGTCGCAAAGAGTTGGACACAACTGAGTGACTGAACTGGACTATAACAAAAGAATAAAATCCACGTCCGTGCACACTGATGTGAATAAATGATTGAACACGTAAAGGGAGAAGAGACAAATTTTCCTTTCAAAAGAATTCCAAACAACATATTAGATACTCTCCCCACAAAGAAGTGGCACTTTATTGCCTGCCCTGCCCCCTGAGGATGAACTTGACTCTGTCCCAAAGAAGAACATTGGAAGAGGAAAACAGTAAATCCAGTGGAAATGTGAAGCTACCACCTTAACCAAGTGATCAAAGTTAACATCCCAGAAGGAAGTGATGTTGAAATCAGGTACTGGGAATTCCCTGGTGGTCCAGTGGTTAAGACTCCATGCTCCCAATGCAGCGGGCACAGGTTCAATCCCTGGTCTGGGAACTAAGATCTTGCATACCACATGGCATGATCAAAATATATATATAAACTAAATACTCTGCAAAATAACATAAAATCTATTTAAAAAGAGACAGACAAATACTATATGATACCACTTATATATATGGAATCTAAAACACAACACAAATGAACCTATCTATGAAAGAGAAGCAGGCTCACAGACATAGAGAACTGACCTGGTGTTGCCAAAGGAGGAGGGGTGCAGGGGAGGGCAGAACAGGGAGTTTGGGATTAGCAGATGCACAGTCCCACATATAGGATGGATGAACAACCAGCTTCTCCTGCATGGTACAGGGAACCGCGTTTAAGAGCCCGTGAAAAGCCATAACGGAAGAGAATATGTGTATGTCTAACTGAGTCACTTTGTTGTACAGCAGAAACTGACACAAGCTTGTAAATCAACTATCCTTCAATACAACTTTTAAAAAGTAAAAAATACATTGAGGAGGAGAGTTCCCCCTCCCCCCGAGGACCTGGAGGTACGGAGACAGCATTAGCTGAGGGTTAGTGATGGGGAGGCTGCGGCGGGTAGCCGATGAGGTCGCGGTGTCAGGGGAGGAGGTCAGACTTTGAAGGCTCAGGCTTGAAAGGTGACATCCAGAGATGCTGAGCAAGCAACTGGGTACATGGAGCCGGAGTTCAGGGNTCAGAAATGGTCTGGACCTAACAGAAGCAGAAGATATTAAGAAGAGGTGGCAAGAATACACGGAAGAACTGTACAAAAAAAAAAAGATCTTGGTGCCATTAAACCAGGTAATTAAGAATAGTACATGGCTAGAGAGAAGCCTTCCTTGGTGGCTCTGTGGTAAAGAATTCACTTGCTAATGCATAAGATGTAGGTTTGATCCCTGAGTCAAGAAGATCCCATGGAGAAGGAAATGGCAACCCACTCCAACCCACTCCCAACCCATTATTCTTGTCTGGGAAATCCCATGGACAGAGGAATCCGATGGGCTTCAGTCCACGGGGCCGCAAAGAGTCAGACATGACTGAGCTACTGAACAACAACAACATAGGTATGCATTGCTTTGATTACTGGCTGTTAGAAAAACCAATGACTATTTTTACATCTTAATTTATGTGTCATTTACAGATGATGGTCTTTTAGCATGTAATATGCAATGCAGCTGACACATACTACTTGTTAACATTGTAAAATGCCTTTTCTTTTTGGGTATGTAGTTCTATAGGAGATTTAGAAAACTACGTTGTTTCCACAAAATTGTTTTAGTCATATTCTTCATTTTCTTATTTGTTTTCAATAGTAAACCAATTATGTATAGTTAATTGGGTAAGCTTGCTTTTGGATTATTTACTATTACAATAGGTAATATATTTAGAATTTATTTATGTACAGTAAGTATGCACAATACAATGATAGTGTAATATTTTTCTTTTCAATTTGAGACAACTGATGATTGATACATTCCTAAGGGTCCTGGTAGAAAAATACTCTATTTTTCAGAGTTGGCATAAGATTGTCCATTGTGAGTGTGTTTGGCATATGGTTTTTAAAACTAAGCTACCTTAACAGTGAATTTATGTTATCATGCTTTCTTAAGTTAAGAATTCTATTCCTTTAGTGTTTCTAAACACTTAAGGTCATCATTGTGGTGTTCCATAACTTGGTGTAAATATTACTTTTAGGGTAATCTATATTCAACATGAGAGATTTATTTTTGAATTATTGTGAGCAGGATACCTGTGGTTCTTTTTATCTTGTAGATATCTCTCCTACACATGTGATCAAGCATTTACAACCCAAAGTGAACAGTGATAAACGAGAAACATTCCAAACATTGATGCTGGGAAGCGCTGAAAGCTGTGAAATCAAACATTTTCATCTTTGGGAAAGTCAGGAAAATATGTGTGACTTTGAGTGTCAGGGGAGAGATGACAGAAGAAATGACAAAGGCACACCTGTAAGCCTTAATGGAAATGTGCCTGATGGAAGAGATTCACATGATGGAAAGGATGCAGGAATCAAGCCCTTTGGAAACAGGGTTGGATTTAAGTCTCAGGATAAACTGCAGATATTTCAAACTGGTGGGATAATTTCTGAATATAATAGTGTTGAGAGGTCTGTCAACAACAGTTTCTCATTTTCACCACTTCAAAGAATTGCTTCTTGTGTCCAAACCAGTGTTTCTAATATACATGGGAATGATTTTATGAATCCTTCAGTAGTATCGCAAGACCTCAAAGCACACAGGGAAAAACCTTACAAATGTGATGAGTGTGGCAAGGCCTTTCGTGTAAAGTCAGTCCTTTTAAGTCATCAGACAGTTCATACTGGAGAGAAACCTTACAAATGTGATGAGTGTGGCAAGGCCTTTACTCACAGCTCAAACCTCAGGATACATCAGAAAATTCATACAGGACAGAAATTTAAATGTGATATATGTGACAAAGTCTTCAGCCAAAATGAAAACCTTGCTGGTCATCAGAGGATTCATACTGCAGAGAAACCTTACAAATGTAATGAGTGTGGTAAGCACTGTAGTCACTCCTCAAAGTTAATAAGTCATAAGGGACTTCATACTGGAGCGAAACCTTACAAATGTGATGAGTGTGGCAAGCACTTTAGGCAACCTTCACAGTTCAGACATCATAAGAGATTACATACTGGAGAGAAACCTTACAAATGTGATGAGTGTGGCAAAGTCTTTACTCACAGACCAGCCCTCAGGAGACATAAGAAAATTCATATAGGAAAGAAATTATTTAAATGTGATATATGTGAGAAAGTCTTCAGCCGAAATGCAAACCTTGCTGTTCATCAGAGGGTTCATACTGGAGAGAAACCTTACAAATGTAATGAGTGTGGCAAGCACTATAGTCACTCTTCACAGTTAATAAGTCATAAGAGACTTCATACTGGAGAGAAACCTTACACATGTGATGAGTGTGGCAAGGCCTTTCGTCTAAAGTCAATCCTTTTAAGGCATCAGACAATTCATACTGGAGAGAAACCTTATAAATGTGATGAGTGTGACAAGGCCTTTCGTGTTAAAACTTTCCTTATAAGTCATCAGACAGTTCATACTGGTGAGAAACCTTACAAATGTGATGAGTGTGGCGAGGCCTTTCGTCTGAAGTCAACCCTTTTAAGGCATCAGACAGTTCATACTGGAGAGAAACCTTACAAATGTGATGAATGTGGCAAGGCCTTTCGTGTAAAGTCAGTCCTTGTAAGTCATCAGACAATTCATACTGGAGAGAAACCCTACAAATGTGATGAGTGTGGCAAGGCCTTTCGTGTAAAGTCAATCCTTTTAAGTCATCAGACAGCTCATACTGGAGAGAAACCTTACAAATGTGATGAGTGTGGCAAGGCCTTTCGTGTAAAGTCAATCCTTTTAAGTCATCAGACAGCTCATACTGGAGCGAAACCTTACAAATGTGATGAGTGTGGCAAGGCCTTTACTGACAGCTCACAGCTCAGGAGACATCAAAAAATTCATACAAGAAAGAAATTACTGAAATGTGATATATGTGACAAAATCTTTAGACGAAATGTACACCTTGCTGGTCATCAGAGGGTTCATACTGGAGAGAAACATTACAAATGTGATGAGTGTGGCAAAGCCTTTTGTGTAAAGTCAATCCTTTTAAGGCATCAGACAGTTCATACTGGAGAGAAACCTTACAAATGTGATGAGTGTGGCAAGGCCTTTCGTCTTAAAACCTTCCTTTTAAGTCATCAGACAGTTCATACTGGTGAGAAACCCTACAAATGTGATGAGTGTGGCAAGGCCTTTCGTCTAAAATCAAACTTTTTAAGGCATCAGACAGTTCATACTGGAGAGAAACCTTACAAATGTGATGAGTGTGGCAAGACCTTTCGTGTAAAGTCAATGCTTTTAAGTCATCAGACAATTCATACTGGAGAGAAACAAGGACAGATGTGATGAGTATGGCAACACCTTTTGTGTAAAATCAATCCTTTTAAGTCATCAGACAGTTCATACTGGAAAGAAACCTTACAAATGTGATGAGTGTGGCAAGGCCTTTAATGACAGCTCAAACCTCAGGAAACATCAGAAAATTCATACAGGAAAGAAATTATTTAAATGTGATATATGTGACAAAGTCTTCAGCTGAAATGCACACCTTGCTGGTCATCAGAGGGTTCATACTGGAGGGAAACCTTACAAATGTGATGAGTGTGGCAAGGCCTTTTGTGTAAAGTCAATCCTTTTAAGTCATCAGACAGTTCATACTGGTGAGAAACCTTACATATGTGCTGAGTGTGGAAGAGTCTTTGGTCAAAAACCACATCTTCGAGTTCATTGGAGAATTCCTACTGTAGAGAGAATTTTCAGATGTGATGAGTGTGGCAAGTTCTTCAGTCTAAATTCACACCTTACAAGTCATCGCAGAATACATACAGAGAAAGNTGTGGCCGTGCCTTTCGTGTAAAGTCAATCCTTTTAAAGCATCAGGCAATTCATACTGGAGAGAAACTTTACAAATGTGATGAGTGTGGAAAAGTCTTTGGTCGAAAACTGAATCTTCAGCATCACTGGAGAATTCATACTGGAGAGAGACCTTTCAGATGTAATGAGTGTGGCAAGTTCTTCAGTCAAAATTCACACCTTAAAAGACATCGGGGAATACATACAGAAAAACCTTTCAAATGTTTCAAGTGTGGAAAATCCTTTACTCAGGTCTCAGCACTCACTAAACATCAGAAAATCCATACATGAGAGAAACTCATGTGAATGTGGTAAATGGTAGAAGTCTTCAAAATTCAAAGTTCAAAATTCATACCCTACTGTTGCTCAGAGAATTCATCCTACTGAGAAACCATATAAATATCATGAGTGTGGCAACATCTTAGGCCTCATGAGAAAATTCATACTGGATAGAAGCCAGATGTATATGTATTTATTAAGTCTTTAGAACATGAATTCATTCTAGAAAGATTCCTCACCAATTCCACAAGTGTGAAAAAAAAGCAACCCTATACTCACGGCTCACATCTCGCCAGAAGTATCAGAGTATTTATCCCGGAGAAAACACACAGCAATGTAATGTGTGCGGCAAGGATCTTACCCAAAATAGGAACATAGTGGAGCCATACTTCCCAGACTCAGTGGTTGTTGCAAATCCTTTACCTTTTTCACTATATGTGATCTCTGTTGACTGTAGTTCAGGTACTCAGCAATTACAGTAAGTCCATATTTGAAGAGAACCTATTGAGATCTTTTCATGTAAAAGAAACCCAAATTCTAAGTCAATAAAGATGATTCTTTGGGACAGTAGTCCAGCATCTTTTTGGTCTCCTGGCTTTCTGAATAAAGTCACTATTCCTTGCCCAACAAGTAGTCTCTCAGTTTATTGGGCTGTTGTGTGGTGAGCTCTAAGAGCTTGGCTTTGGTAATACATTGATCAGACGCATTTGCTACATGCGTTTCATGATGGTCTCTGGGAAGGAATCAGTGAGATGAAGGGGCCGACTTCATTAGATATGATTCATTCACTTCCGTGTTTCCTGGAAAAACACACAACCTAAATTAAAGAGTTCAATAGTGTGTGTGAATTAGCAAGAGGGAGGGCAGAAAATAACGTAAAACTAGGACGTGACTTATGGTCAGTAGGATCAGGAAGCCCTTCCATACATAGTCCAGCTTGTTATAAAACATACTGTTCTACCAACTGACCTTGAACAGAGTAGGCAAGATGTTAAAAGGACTGGGCTTTTCTTAGGAGGAGAGGGACAGTTACCAGGGACTGATGGTGTGCTAGGAATGATGCAAAGGAAAAGGGTCATGTTCTCCATTGGATAGAAATAACTGTTGTATGTATGATTAAAGAACAGTTACTCTTATTTGTGGAAATTGAAGACAGAGCTGTCACGGTCTTTGTAGACCAGGACCTGGGGACTGGAGTCGATGAGAAGAACGATGCAGGGGACCCAAGTCTCGAGTGAAACCAGGGTGCTTTTTTTGAAGAAACGTATGTTTATTATATCTTCATACAAGGCAGCTTTAAGCAGTAAAAAATATTGAGCAAAAACAAAGCCAAGCAAATAGCAATCTTCAAAGGGCCAGAAAGCATTCCATATCCTGAGAAAGACGGGCATAACTGAATAGTTTACCTTAAGTAAAAAGTCATGGAAGCGAGTCCCTGAAAGAAATCCAAGCAGATGCCCTTTCTCATGACCTCAGTCCTGAGAACTGCCTGCACCTCTGCTCGTTCCTGTTTTCCAAGAACTGGTAAGGAATAGAGAGTCCTTGAAAAACGGCACACAAAAGAAGAAACTAACATATTGGATCCCTTAAAGTTGAACGTCCCCTGACAGTTCCCCCTTTTTTATTTTTTCATAATTGGAGATGACTGTAGATACTTTTGTGAAAATGGCCCTGAACTATTGAGTTTGTTTAGTTTGAACAATTTTAGTTGAAAGGCATCAGTATATTACAAATATAATCACCAGGATAATTATAGTTCCAGATCCAATACTATGTGTAATGCCTTGAAACCATCTTCGAGGGTCTAGCCCAGATAATTGATTAGCTAGCTGTTCAGCTAAGGTTTCCAAATTGTTGGAAGAGGGTAGACTCTTAGAGAAGGTTTCAAGGATTTCCTTTTGCAACAATTGTACATTTAAGGAAGCATTATTATGCATATCTTGCAAATGAAATTTGATTTTTTCCCAATTGTAAGCACTANTAAGGAATAGAGAGTCCTTGAAAAACGGCACACAAAAGAAGAAACTAACATATTGGATCCCTTAAAGTTGAACGTCCCCTGACAGTTCCCCCTTTTTTATTTTTTCATAATTGGAGATGACTGTAGATACTTTTGTGAAAATGGCCCTGAACTATTGAGTTTGTTTAGTTTGAACAATTTTAGTTGAAAGGCATCAGTATATTACAAATATAATCACCAGGATAATTATAGTTCCAGATCCAATACTATGTGTAATGCCTTGAAACCATCTTTGAGGGTCTAGCCCAGATAATTGATCAGCTAGCTGTTCAGCTAAGGTTTCCAAATTGTTGGAAGAGGGTAGACTCTTAGAGAAGGTTTCAAGGATTTCCTTTTGCAACAATTGTACATTTAAGGAAGCATTATTATGCATATCTTGCAAATGAAATTTGATTTTTTCCCAATTGTAAGCACTATGGTTGAACCGAAGAGAAGCGATACAAAATTGAGTGCAATTCCAATCACAATATAATAATACTT
The DNA here is from genome assembly GCA_006408735.1 of Sylvicapra grimmia. Lineage (NCBI taxonomy): Eukaryota > Metazoa > Chordata > Mammalia > Artiodactyla > Bovidae > Sylvicapra > Sylvicapra grimmia. The sequence goes on along the minus strand of SJYH01007542.1, from coordinate 169,823 downwards.
GTTTTTGTAAATCTGTTAATTGGTCTCCAACCCATTGGATGGCTGTTTTAATTCCTGAATTTTATCTTGAACTTTTGCATCTATCTGAACCTGAGTGACCCATATAATAGTATGAACATCTTTAGTCCAATTTTGAGTAAAGTTTTGTGTTTGAAGTTTGTAAAGCAATGTCTGTGACAGCAGCAGTGGTGCAAATGGCTATTAACCCCAAAATGCCAAGAATCAACCATCTGATGAATCGCTTAGATCATCGGAGTAATTTAGTGAGTAACTGGGAGGCAAGTCTTGCCATGGGACCCTCTTTCCAGGGTTGTTCAAGATCTACTGGCAACCACAAACTATGTCGAGATCGAAGAATCAAAAGGGATTCTTTTTTTTTAGAAAAATAGAGGAATTAAGACAAGTATACAGTTTGCAAATATACAAGTCACAGAACATAAAGTCTTATTAAGTTGTAAGTTTCCTATGGCTATAACAAAAGGAAGGGGAACACAAGCTTGAATAAAATATGAATGATTATAATGGAATAGTTACTATGACTGGTCCCTGTGAAATATCCAGTCCAAGTTCCAAGTTTTTCAGTATTTGTAGCAAGTTTCCAAATGTCCCATTGTTTAGGCCCAATTCATTTATTGAGGACGATTTGAGGGTGAAGAGGCGCCATTCCGCCGTCAAGCCAGGCAAGGAGTCCTTTGTCAGGGAAGTGTTCCATTGAACTCTTGGTAATCTTCCATGTTTCTTGAGTAACATAATCACACATAGTACTATTAATATCATCTGAGCAGTTCGATAACCACATACCATAGGGTCCCCAATCAACAATGGTGTAATTAGCCACAAATATTAATTTCCATGATTTAGCTTGACATCTATCTCAATAAACAGGAGTATGTTTAAAGTCCTTATAAGTAAATCCCTTACATTCCAACTTTTGTCCTTTTCCTAGAGTCTTGGTAGTATTGACATGGTTCTCATAAAGGGACAGGGCAGTAAACAGTCTAAAACGATGTGCGGAAGTTCTTTTTTGGAGGCAGGATGAAAGCCCATGTTTGTTGACTAATATTATTACATAATTCTGCTGGGCCCATGCATAAAGGAAGGATTTCATAGCCTAGAGAAATGTTAATTAATCTTCCTTCTTGCTCAGGATAAGAGGGCCCCTCCAAGCTCCAAGGAGGAGGCATATGTACTGCATCATTAGTGGATATGACTAGTCCTATATCTGTCTATTCTACAACCTGCAATAAAGGGGGTTAGGTATATAAGGGCAATAAGTGTGATTAATCAAGTCAGCCTGAGTGGGGGAAGGAAAAGCAAGCATAGCGACAAAAATATTTTCTGGATTCCGAGGCATTCCCTGTTGAGAAACTAGATTTTCACCTTGATTAGTAAGGGTTTTTATCTGTTTCCAAGTGGGGAGATCATAATGTAGATGACCTTGAGTGTGGCGTTTCTTAGAAAATTTTTAAGTTGCCATGGCTTGTACTGGAAACTCCTCCTGGGGATTTCACCTACCAGGGTCCAGCCCTGACAGGATCCAGGGATACCCTCAGGATGAACGGCATCGGCGAGGTGGGAGGAGAGAGAGAGAAGAAAGAATAGAGGCTGATATTCCTTGGTTTTCACAGAAAGCCAATAAAGCCCCAGACAAGGGACTTGCTCTGTTCATGGAGGCCACAGGCGCCCTCTCACGGGAGTGAAGATGCAGAGCACCTTCTCGATTGGGTTAGAAGCCCAGGCAGAAAAGTGAACTCAGAGAGCCCCTGTTCTCCAAGGGATCAGCCTGAAAAAGGGAGAGAGAGGGAGAAAGGGAAAGAGAAAGAAAGAATGACACGGGGAGACCAAGCTTTGTTTGGTAAGCAATGCCCGTAACTTTATTTTCAAAAGGAACTTCTATACCCTGACTTGTACATAGAGGGAAATGAAAATGCAAAGTCATGCAGAGTTAGTCCAAACATTCCAGCAGTTTTGCCCTTATCGAAACCAGGATTTTTTCTGCATACCTTTTCCATAAACAATGTTGTGTACATTATCTTCTGGCCTTGGAGGCCTGTGGACATTTTATGACCCTCTTTTGATAAAGGCTGCTCAACTAGAAAACTTATTTTCCCTTGAAGTGTTTTTTCTTTATATTTCTAATCTATGTCAGCCTCAGAAAGTGCTAAACAGAGTTACATTCTCACTGAGCAAAGGTGCAATGAGTTACAACAAAGAAAGAACCAATTAGCTCAAAGGTCTGATGTAGTTAACTCCAAGGCTGCTACTTGTTTTTCTTACATTCCAACTACATTAACTATTGCAGGTGCACAGTGGATAAGGGATGTGGGAAGTTGGCAGCAAGCATTGGCTCAACAATGAAATCCTACACCAGCACTATTCTAATAATTTTTAACTCTTTGAAAGGCTCCATATTTTTAGAATGTTTTAGGTTTCTTGTGCCTCTCATGATTGGGAGGCTGTGAACAATCACATGTGTAGCTGCAAGAGTCTGGATAAACCTGTCAGGCAAGCTAGAAAGCCATCAGAGGGGTTTGAATTGAAACACTCCTATCATGGCCAGGAGACTTATTAGCTAGAGCCCTAAGCTGACTTTCTCCAGAGAAAGGTGGTCGGGGATAGCCCCTTGTTAATGTCAGAAGAGTTGATGAAAGGCATAAAATAGATTCTGGTTTTGGGATAGATGCTCGAGCAGGTCCAGGGGGGTGCCTCAAGTCCTGATCTGCCTTACTTGTCAGGTCTCCTCCACATGACCTTGTCATGGGTGGGATCTCCCGTGGTGGCTCCCGGCATTCACCGTTTCTTCTCTGTCTTGAATGCTGGTGGTTCCCCTGGGGTGGATCTTCCAAAAAGAAAGACAACTGATTTCATTGAGTCCATCTGGAGAAATACAACCATACCCTTTTCCCTGTAATATTAATTTTCCAATTTCCATTGTTTAGTCAACCCATCTTTATATCAAATGGGCAGAGGAAGGGAGGTATCCTTCAATGCCTCGAAATGTTTTTCTGCTTTTGTCAAAATATCCCCTTGCAGTAAGAATGTACACTTTCTGAGGCTGACATAGATTAGAAACATAAATTTAAAAAAAAAATTTAAGCAAATAAAGCTGTATTAGCAATAGTTATAGGATTAAAGAATATATTGTGTTGGAATCTGTTGGGATCATTTAATGGACTGGAACCTGGCGGTCTGTTGTTGACGATAAGAAAGAAACAGAGAGAAAGAAAGACACAGGGACTGAAGCTCTGGTGGAGCAAAGGTGCTTTAATGATCTTTCTGTGAGTATATTTAGGCTGTTGCACAAGAAATTTCTTTTGATAATGATAAAGAATAGAAAACCAAACGTACAGCAACTGTTACCAAGGGAACAAGGGATTAATAATGGTCACAAGGTCAGGAGACAATCCATATCTCAAGAAAGGATCAAGACTAAGCAGCTTTGTCATAAGGAGAATGTTTACTCAAGGAGATTCAAGCCTGCCTCATCCTATGACCTCAGTCCTGGGAGCAGTGTGCCATTCCACTGGTTTCTGACAAGAGAAACTGATAAGGAACAAAGGATTTATGAGAAACAGCATGTAGGAATCCTCCTGTTAGACATTCCCTGACAATTCCCCCTTATTTATTTATAATAATTGTAAAAAGGGTTCTGACCATTTGAGTTTGTTTAGTTTTAACAATTTTTGCATGAAGGCAATGGTAAATGACAAATATAATTGTCAAGGCAATCACCAAAATTACAGTTCCAGACCCAGTGCTGTAAGTAATGCTTTGAAACCATCCGTGTGGGTCTAGCCCAGATAATTGATCAGCTAGTTGTTCAGCTAAAGTTTCCAAATTAGTGGAAGAGGGCAGATTTTTAGAAAAGGTTTCAAAGATTTCTTTTTGTAATAATTGTACATTCAGAGAGGCATTATCATGTATGTTTTGTAAATGAAATTTGTTTTGTTCTGAGTTGCAGGTACTATTATTGGATTGAACAGGAGTAACACAANGATGCTGTGGGTAATACTTTGAAACCATCCTCCTGGGTCTAGCCCAGATAATTGATCAGCTAGTTGTTCAGCTAAAGTTTCCAAATTAGTGGAAGAGGGCAGATTTTTAGAAAAGGTTTCAAAGATTTCTTTTTGTAATAATTGTACATTCAGAGAGGCATTATCATGTATGTTTTGTAAATGAAATTTGTTTTGTTCTGAGTTGCAGGTACTATTATTGGATTGAACAGGAGTAACACAAAATTGAGTAGAATTCCAATCACATTTTAGCATCACCTGTTTTTGTATATCTATTAATTGGTCTCCAACCCATTTGATGGCAGTTTTTAGTTCCTGCATTTCATCTTGAATATGCTCATCTATCTGAGCCTGAGTGGCCCACATAATATGAGCATCTTTAGTCCAATTTTGGATAAAATTATGTGTTTGAATTGAGGTTTGTAAAGCAATGCCAGTGAAGGCAGCAGAGGTGAAAATAGCTATTAATCCCCAAATGNGCATTTCATCTTGAATATGCTCATCTATCTGAGCCTGAGTGGCCCACATAATATGAGCATCTTTAGTCCAATTTTGGATAAAATTATGTGTTTGAATTGAGGTTTGTAAAGCAATGCCAGTGAAGGCAGCAGAGGTGAAAATAGCTATTAATCCCAAAATACGAAGAATCAGCCATCCAATGAATCATTTAGATCACCAGAGCAGTTTAGTAAGTAACCAGGAAGCAAGTCCAGCCATGGGACCTTCTTCCCAGGGCCGCTGGAGATTTATTGGTAACCACAGACTACGTCAAGATCGAAGAATCAAAAGGGATTCGTTTCTTAAGGAAACAGAAGAGTTAAGTATATAATTTGCAATTTATACAAGTTACAGAACGTAAAGTCTTATTGAATTGTAAACTTCCTATAGCTCGAATAAAAGGAAGGGGAACACAAGCTTGTATGAAATATGACTGATTATAACGAAAGAGTTTCTATGACTACAGTTGGTCCCTGTGAAATGTCCAGTCCAAATCCCAAGTTCTTGGGTGGATGCAGCAAGTTTCCAGATGTCCCATTGTTCAGGCCCAATCTGTTTATTAAGGACGATTCGAGGACGACGATTCGAGTCATGTCTGCCCCTCAGCGACCCCATGGACTGTAGCTTTCCAGGCTCCTCCATCCATGGGATTTTCCAGGCAAGAGTACTGGAGTGGAGTGCCATTCCACCATCAAGCCACCCAAGAAGTCCTGTGTCATGGTAATGTTCCATTGTAGTGTTAGTAACCTCCTATGCTACTTGAGTAGCATAATCACACGCAGTACTGTTAATATCATCTGAGCAGTTAGATAACCACATACCATGATGTCCCCAATTGACAATTGTATGATTAGCCACAAACATTAATTTTCCTGATTTGCCCTGACATTTGTCCCAACGAACCGGAGTATATTTAAAGTTCTTATTAGTAAACCATTTGGATAGTGTTCTTTGTTCTTTCCCTACCCTAACGTTTCAGTAGTATAAACATGGTTTACGGACAAAGAAAGGGCAGTAAATAATCTAGTTCAGTTCAGTTCAGTTCAGTCGCTCAGTCGTGTCCGACTCTTTGCGACCCCATGAATCGCAGCACGCCAGGCCTCCCTGTTCATCACCATCTCTCGGAGTTCACTCAGACTCACATCCATCGAGTCAGTGATGCCATCCAGCCATCTCATCCTCAGTCGTCCCCTTCTCCTCCTGCCCCCAATCCCTCCCAGCATCAGAGTCTTTTCCAATGAGTCAACTCTTCGCATGAGGTGGCCAAAGTACTGGAGTTTCAGCTTTAGCATCATTCCTTCCAAAGAAATCCAGCTACATCCAAAAGTACTCTTTTGGAGGCAGGGCAAAAGCCCAAATTTGTCAGCTAACATTTATGCATAATTTTGCTGGGCCCATAGACAAAGGAAGGACTTCATAACCTGCTGGTGCTGCTGCTAAGTCACTTCAGTCATGTCCGACTCTGTGTGACCCCATAAACGGCAGCCCACTAGGCTCCCCTGTCCCTGGGATTCTCCAGGCAAGAACACTAAATGCATGAAAGTGGAAAGTGAAAGTGAAGTCACTCAGTCGTGTCTGCCCCTCAGCGACCCCATGGACTGTAGCTTTCCAGGTTCCTCCATCCATGGGATTTTCCAGGCAAGAGTACTGGAGTGGGGTGCCATTGCCTTCTCTGCTTCATAACCTAGAGAGATATTAATTAGTTTCCCTTCTTCAGGGTGTGAGAGCCCTTTAAGGCTCCAGGGAGAAGGCATATATATGGAGTCGTTGGTTAATACGATTAGTCCTTTCTCCGTCTATTCTACAACCTGAAGTAAAGGGGGGTTGGGTAGGTAAGCCCAGTAAGTGTGATTGATTAGTTCAGCTTTAGCAGGTGGGGAGGCGCAAGCAAGCAAAGCAAGCAGGGCCACAAAAATATTTTCAGGACTCTGAGGCATTCTCTGTTGAGAAACTGGATTTTCAGCTTGATTATTGTAAGGGTTTTTAATTTGTCCCCAAGACGGGAAATCATAAGGTTGATGCCGCCAAGGGCGGTGTTTTCTGGAGATCTTTAGAGCCGCCATGGCCCGTATTGGAATTTCTTCCTCCTGGGGTTTTTGTTGTCTCTATGTTGAAGGCCGGAGGCCTCATTGGGTCATATCTTCCGAAGAGGAAGCCATGTGAGTTCGTTGGATTCATCTGGGGAAATACAAGCATACCCCTTTCCCTGTAAGATTAATTTCCCAGATTTCCATTGTTTATTCAACCTGTCTTGGTACCAAATGGTCAGAGGAGAAGAGTCCTTCAATTCCTCGAAATGTTTTTCTGCTTTTGTCAAAATATCTCCTTGTGGTAAGTTTAAAAAATTTAAAACAAATAAAGCTATATTAACAATAGTTATAGGCTTAAAGAATATATTGCATTGGAATCTAGTAAAGTCTGCTCTGGGTAAGGAAAATAAAAGTGTTCCTGTGTATTCCCCCTTATTTAATTTTTTATTTGTAGTTTCAGTGTGTAATGTGTTTGTTTAACTGTGTCTTGTGTTTGTGGATTATAAGGAATGTCTGTAATCCGTTTAATAAAGAATGAATGTAAAAATTGTTTGAACTGCTTAGAAATATAGGCAGGGCCATTGTCTGTTTTTATAGATTTAGGTGTTGTCATTATTGCAAAGGAAGCTAACAGGTAGGTTATAACATGTTGTGTAGTTTCACCTCGGAGAGGTGTGGCCCATATAAAAGAAGAATTTGTATCAATCAAGACATGTAAGAAGGAAGAGGAAGAAAGTTCAGGGCAATGAGTTCCATCCATTTGCCATAAAATTCTCTTTCATTTGTCGTAAACCTTTTTTATATGTTTGTATTCATCATTTTGTTAGCCATTTCTTATATCTTTTTATTAAAAGCATACATCTTACTTTTCTTTAGCAACTATGAAGTGTTGCATATTAGCATTTTATAGATTGGTGAATATATTTATTATATATTATTTATTATATAGACATTTATATGTATTTATTAATAGTCTAAAATCCCTTTAGTTTTTATGTAAGAAAAACTTTTTGTAAGAGGAAGTTGCTGCTGTTGCAGCTGCTGTTGCTTCTAAGTCGCTTCAGTCGTGTCCAACTCTGTGTGACCCCATAGACAGCAGCCCACCAGGCCCTGCCGTTCCTGGGATTCTCCAGGCAAGAACACTGGAGTGGGTTGCCATTTCCTTCTCCAATGCATGAAAGTGAAAAGTGAAAGTGAAGTCATGGACTGCAGCCTACCAGGCTCCTCCATCCATGGGATTTTCCTGGCAAGAGTACTGGAGTGGGGTGCCATTGCCTTCTCCAAGAGGAAGTTAGTGTTCAGTAATTAATGTTTTAAAATCTTACTTTATTTGGAAATGACCTAGCTATTTAATAAACTTTTATTATTTAGTTTAGTACAATTTTATGAATTTAAGTTACCCCAATCCTAAGAGATTATTTTAGATAGACATTTAAAAAATATAATTATTTTTAATAGAGTTTATCTAAAAGTT
>SJYH01007542.1:136036-153930 GCA_006408735.1 Sylvicapra grimmia | reverse complement strand
CCTTAAATCTATTCCTTACTTCCACTGTATAATCATAAGGGATTTGATTTAGGTCATACCTGAATGGTCTAGTGGTTTTCCCTACTTTCTTCAGTTTCAGTCTGAATTTGGTAATAAGGAGTTCATGATCTGAGCCACAGTCAGCTCCTGGTCTTGTTTTTGCTGACTGTGTAGAGCTTCTCCATCTTTGGCTGCAAAGAATATAATCAATCTGACTTTGGTGTTGACCATCTGGTGATGTCCATGTGTAGAGTCTTCTCTTGTGATGTTGGAAGAGGGTGTTTGCTATGACCAGTGCATTTTCTTGGCAAAACTCTATTAGTCTTTGCCCTGCTTCATTCCGCATTCCAAGGCCAAATTTGCCTGTTACTCCAGGTGTTTCTTGACTTCCTACTTTTGCATTAGAAGCTCTCTAGTAAAAGGCAAATGTGGGCCATACATAGTTATAGCCTTTTTCATTTGTTGCATGTAAAAAAGATTAATACCGTCATATTGAGGTATTATGTGCACTTGAGAGTCAGGATATCTTAAAACTGGAAGAATGGAGAAAGCACTGGTGTTAGAAACTTGTGATTTCAAAACCAGTAATTCAGAGTTTCATTCACGGAGGAGAGCAAGTAAGTGCTGGTTTTCTGCAAATATGAGTCTGTGCCAAGGACTTATCATTATTGTCCAGAAGAGCAATGCCAGTTTTGGTGTCAAAAAACGTCTGACAAAGGAGAGACTTTTGGAGTTGTGCCAGTTGGCAGAGGAGGAGCATTTGGAGTAGCTGGGGTAGGGTTTGTAAGAAAATTTTGAAATATTTTATGTTGTTCTAATTGGACCTTTTATAAAGTTGTATCATCTACTTGATATTCATGCAATAAGTGTTCTGTCTGTTGTCGAATATTGGGAGGGCTAGAATTTACCTTGAAATGGCAGAATTACGACTTTAATGAGAGCCCATAGGGGCCAGAAATCAATTGTAATGTTTTTTCCCTGTTTGGCGGCCCATTCAACATTTTCTTTGACCCGGTGCCAAATTTCTAAATCAAAACTGCCTTTATCAAAGAACCAAGGATTTCTTTTAACCACTGTTTGAAGGTAAGCCTCTATTCATTGGCACGAAACCAAAAGTCCCTGAGCTTTGAACAAATGGTGAAGTAAAATAGACAAATAGTTTCTAGCCTTTTGACCCGTGTCTTAGTACTTACCGACCTCAATAGGAGTCTGGAGTCACTCCGTCCGAAATGCCACGTATACCAGTGTCCCTGTTTTGGGTGCCACTTGTTGGGGTCCTTTAACGAACTGGAACCTGGTGGTCCAGAGTCAACGATCAGAAAGTGAAAGAGAGAAAGAGGCTGATATTCCGTGGTTTACGCAGAAAACAATAAAGTCCTTGACACAGGGCTTGCGTCGCTCACAAAAGCACCAGACGCCCTCTCGAGGGGGTGAAGGCACAGTGCGCCTTCACACAGTGCGCCTCACTCTCCTGCAGGAGTGAGCTTGACAGGTCTCTACATCCAGAGAACTAGCGGGGGAGAGAGAGAGAAACAAAAACGTCATGAGGCCCTAACCTCTGATGGAGCAAAGGCACTTTAATGATTTTTCTGTGCATACATATAGGCTGTAGTACAAGAACTTTCTTATGACTGTGATAAAGATCAGAAAACCAAACGTACAGCAACTGTTGACAAGGGAATTCATAATTAATAATGGGATTAATAATGGTCACAAGGTCAGGAGACAATCCATATCTTAAGAAAGGGGATTGAGACTAAGCAGTTTTGTAGTAAAGAGAATGTTTACTAAAGGAGATTCAAGCTTGTCCCACACAATGACCTCAGTTCCTGGGAGTAGTGTGCTGCTTTGCTTGAAAAGAAACAAAGGACTTGTGAGAAACACCACGTAGGAATCCTCCTATCGAACAGTCCCTGACCGCCCCTCAGCAAGTGGGATCTTAGCGGACCAGGCAACAACGTGTGTTTCATACATTGGTCAGTGGACCCTTTACCAGTGAGCCACCCGGGATGCCCTCATATTATTTTTAAATACAGGCATTTTATACAGACTGGCATTAAAGTATTTTGTGTATTATTTTCTGCTTGTACTACTATTAGATGACTCTAATGGTATTGAACATGCCTGCATGTGTGGGAAAGGTGGGTTTGATCCCTGGGTTAGGAAGATCCCCTGGAGGAGGGAATAGCATTTGCATTTCTTTTCTATGGGGATGGTCTTGATCCGTGTCTCTTGTACAGTGTCACAAACCTCATTCCATAGTTCATCAGGCACTGTATCTATCAGATCTATTAATAATGGATCAGACCATTAATAACCCATCAGAGTGTTCTTGCCTGGAGAGTCCCATGGAAAGAGGAGCCTGGCAGGATACAGTCCATGGGATTGCAGATAGTCCGGCGTAACTGAAGCAGCTTAGCACAGCATGCAACCTTTACCAAGTCCTTGAAATACATAACCCACTTTGCCTGAGCCCTCAACCTTTTGAATTGATTGAATTGAGAGCTTAATCCCTGTGTTGGAAAGATCTGGAGAAGTAAATGGCAACCCACTTCAGTATTCTTGCCTGGAGAATCCCATGGATGGAGGAGCTGGCAGGCTACAGTCCATGGGTTTGCAAAAAGTCGTACATTCCTGAAGCGACTTAGCACACACATAGGCACTGATTATTGATAATTTCCTCTCATAGAGAAACTAAAGACATTTTGGATTATTAATATGTTTGCTGCTCCCCTGAGATGTTCTCCATAAGAAAGCAAATTTTTTAGAAGTTATCACTGGTATTTATGGTCACCATTCTACAAAATGCTAATATAAAGGACAGTTCATGGTTGCTTAAGGAAAGTAAGATCCGTGTTTTTAGTAACAAAAGGTATGAGCAGTGAAATTGATTTGGGATGCTCATAGCAGTGAGTGGGAGTGAGCAGAAGCTGGAAGCAAGTTCTTAATTTCCCGATGGAGACTCCTAACCCCTGGACCACAGGAGCCAACATTTAGGACTAAGGTCCCTAGTCTGACCTGCCTAGTCAAGAACAAATTCAGATGATGAGCAGAAGATAAAGAGTAAAGGAAAAAGTTTATTGAAAGGAAAAGTACATGTGGCAAGGCATATGGGCAACTTCAGAGAGAGAGAGATGCCTTTGGGAAGTGTAAATTCTTTACAAAGGGGCGGTTTTCCAGGTCTTCATCTTCCCTCAGGCCAATCACCTTGTTTATTTGCCCTTGCTAATTTGTCTCAGGACCCTCCCTGGAGTGTGCATGCACACTTTAGGCAAGTTGGATCTCAAAGTGAAGGCTTCTGGGAGGACCAGGACTCATTATGGCCTGGAATTATCCTGTGAGTTTTGACTTCAAGCAGCCTTTCTGGTCATGTGTAGTGTCTACCTTAACAAACAGGGGTTTTTCCTTTCTTTGTCCTTGCCATAATTATTCCCTGAGATTAGAGAATGACTATGTATTTACCCTGTTTTTGTTGGGTGTAAATTCCTCAACTGGAGCCCATGTATCTCTTATCTCAGGGAATGCAAAGGGGAAGATGACACATTCAAGACATTTAACATGGAGCCCATCAGTCTCCTACCAGAAAATTGCATTTTATTAGGGAGAAAGAAAGTAGGTCTGACTTACAGGTGGCTGTCTCTTAATGAAGAAAATGATTTAATTAGGAAAAAAAAAAAGAGAGAGTTTTTATGCAACGTGGACCTCCAAGAAAAGAGGTTCCCAAAGGCAAAGTCTTTATATGATCTGTAACAATCTGTCATTTAACTCCTGTCAGTGTTGTTGCCTGACTATGGGAAGCATGTGATGAGGTGTTTCAAAGGGATCTGTTTCCTCTTTGTCCCCCTTCTGTGCTGGATTCCATCGGATGCCTGCTTTTTGGTCCGTGTAGAACAGCACTGACACCTCCAGAGATTATTTAGGACCCAGCCTGGTTCTCTTCCTATTTGCTGCACTTGGGAGACCTCACTGGAAGAAGGGAAAGACTGGCAGCTCTTTGATTGCATTTGGTGTCTCAGATCCTACACAGAGCTGCCTTCAACCTGTCTTCCTGTTCAGAGCCCTCAGCTGTTCTTGTTGTTACTGTTCTTGCCACATCCTTCAGGGGTGTGTGTAACAGGAATGTGGTTTGGATCTTCTGTGATTGTAACTCAGGAAACCTGTAAGGACAGTGCACATTGAGGTCCTCCCTTGGACAGGACCTGAATTGATATCTTGTTGGTGCCTTGGAAACGATTTCCAAGAGGGATGGCTGAGTAACACAATTACACAGGTCAGTTCTTGTGTCTGGTCTGAAGTTTCCTTTTTACACTCCTGGAGTTCATTGTAACTTTTTGTCCTCTGTTCTGCCCAAGTGGGCCCTGGTGGTTCAGAGCATGTATGAATCTGTAAGCCTCGGTTTCAGTCCTGCTTTTGCTCATTTACTTTCATGTTCCATGGAGTTGTGTACAGGAACCCTGTGAATCCACTACCTTTATTTGGTTGCATAGAATGTAGCCTATTTTACAGAAAAAGTCAGAAGTTACTTTTTTTTTTTTTTTGCTGTCCCATGTGGCAGGTTGTATGTTAGTTCCCCATTTCTGGATGGAATCTGTGCCCCCTTCCAGGGTATGTGCATAGTCCTAACGATTGGACCACCAGGGAATTTGCCTCAAAGATTACTTTTGTTTAAAGAATATACTTACTTCCTGTCTTGCTTATTGTGACATCTCTTTGACTACTTTACATCTTGTATGTTTTTATTTTACTTTTCATTTTTATGAGTGTTGTCTCTGACTCTGGTTAATAAGTTTTCAAATAATATTGGTTTTCTTCATACCAATACATTACATTTTAAAAATGTTTTTTATTTTTGGTTGCACTGGGTCTTTGTTGCTTCAGGAGCTTTTCGCCACTTGTGGCAGGCAAGGGCTACTCTCTGCTTGCAGTGCACAGACTTCTCATTCTAATGCCTTCTCTTGTTACCGTGTGTGGGGGCTCTATGCTTGTGCACAGTAGTTGTGACTCCCGAACATGGAACACGGAGTTGTGGCCTACAGGCTTAGTTGCTCCAAGGTATGTGGGAACTTCCCGGATCAGGGATGGAACCCTTGTGCCCTGTGTTAATTACCAGGTGGATTCTTTACCTCTGAGCCAGAAGGGAGGCCCCAAAGCTTGTTCCTTGACATGTATCTTGGAACCAATGAACTGAATAAGTTAAAGTTACTGTAGAGATAGGGAATTGCTCTTTTGAATGACTGTTCTTTAAGTAGACAGTGTTTCATTTATTAATATTTTTAATTTAAAGATGGTCTTTATGTATTACACAATGTAACTGACATGAACCACTTGTCAATGTCATAAAATGCCTATACATCTATCTACTGATAGATTTATGAGGTATTTAGATAAGTTTTCTCTCTCTCTTCTTTTTTTTTTTTTCCATTATTGTCGGGAATTTCCTGAACAGTTGTCAACTGCTGTTTATGTTTTCCATTATTCGTTAAAGTGCTTCTTTGGAATTATTTGGGCTTCTCTGGTGGCTCAGAGGTTAAAGCATCTGCCTCCAATGTGGGAGAGCTGGGTTCGATCCCTGGGTTGGGAAGATCCCCTGGAGAATCCCATGGGCGGAGGAGCCTGGTAGACTACAGTCCACAGGGTTGCAAAGAGTCGGACATGACTGAGCGATGTATGGTATGGTATGGTTGGGATTATTTACCATTGCAGTGTATTGCCTGTTAATGAATGCTTGTTCAGTTGATCGTCCTATCTGATTCTTTGTGATCTCATGGACAGTAGCCTGCTAAGCTCCTTATCCATGGAATTCTTTTCAGGCAAGAATAGTTTCATGGGTGCCATTTCTTCCTCCAGGGAATCTTCCCCACCAAGGGATTGAAGCTCCCTATGCTATGTCTCCTGCATTGGCAGGCTAATTCTTTACTACCAAATCACCTACATAGCCCTGTCTGTTCTTTACCATTTACTTATGTATAAGTATGCATAAAGTGTGTACAATGTGCTATATTCTCTCCTCAATTATGAGACAGCAGTGTGTTTACTACCAAGTAGAATGAGTTTAGAAGTCATGGTGCGAAAATACCCTTTTCTTTGAGAACTGACATGAGTTTGGAAAAAATTAATATGTTCTGACTATATCTTTGAAGCTAGGCTACCCTAAAATTAATTTGGATTACATATGATTTCTCCTTCATTTTTAAACAGTTCTATTTGTTTGGCATCTCAAATATTTTTAAGATCATCATTGGGAAGATGTGTAATTTTGTTCAGCATGGATATGCCTTTTGGTATAATACCATGTATTCAGCATGAAACAATTTATTTATGAATTGTAATTGATAGAATGGATTTGTTTTTTATATTTTGTAGATGTGTCTCAAATACGTATGATCAAGAAATTACAGGCAAAAGGAAACAGTGGTAAAGAAGAAATTTTTCAAAGAGTGGTGTTTGGAAGAGCTGAAAGCCATGAAATTGAAGATTTTTTCCTCAGAAAGATACAAGAAAATATGTATGATTTTGACTGTCTGTGGACAGATGATGAAAGAAATGACAGAGGAACCTCTATATCCCATAACAAAAATCTCACCAATGGAAGAGATCATGATAGTAGAAGTGATGCAGGAAATAAACCTGTTGAAAGGCATGGATCAAGCTTTCAGGATCAGTTGCAGATACTTGAATCTGAAGGGACAGTTTCTGAATGTAGTCAGGTTGTGGCGAATATCAACAGTAGTGCCTCAGGTTTACCACCTCAGAGAACTCGTAGTGTCCGTAAAGGCAATTCTCATAAACAAGCAAGTGCTGTTATACATCCCTCAGAGCTGGTACCAGACCAGCAAGCACACAAGAAAAATACTTATAGTTGTAATGAGTGTAACATAACTTTTCTTCAGGACTCAGAACTCACTAGCCATCAAAGAATTCATACAGGAAGAAAAGCATATAAATGTAACATATGTTATAAGGCTTTTAATGATAAATTGACCCTTATAGTTCATCAGAGAAATCATACTGGAGAGAAACCATATAAATGTGATGTGTGTGGAAAGGCCTTTAGTCGAAAAGCAAGGCGTACAGTTCATCAGACCCTTCATACTGGAGAAAAACCATATACATCTGAAGTATGTGGCCGTGGCTATACTCAAAAGTCAGTATTTTTAATTCACCGGAGAATTCATACCATATAAATGTGATGTATGTGGCTATACTCGAAAGTCAATACTTGTAATTCATTGGAGATGTCATACTAGAGAAAATCCATATAAATGTGATCTAGGTGGCAAGGCTTTTAGTCTAAATTCATGGCTTGTAGTTCATTGGAGAGTACATACTGGAGAGAAACCATATAAATGTGATGTGTGTGGCAGGCCTTTAGTGTAAATTCAAGGCTGGTAGTTCATCGGAGAGTTCCTACTGGAGAGAAACCATGTAAATGTGATGTATATGGACAGGCCTTTAGCCGAAATTCAATCCTTGTAATTCATCAGAGAATTCATACTGGAGATAAAGCTTACAAGTATAACAATTAGGACAAACATTTAGTGCACAGTCATCCTTAAATTGCCATCAGACAGTTCATACAGGAGGAAAAGTGTAGAAAGGTAATATATGTGGCAAAGTCTTCAGTTGCAGGTCTTTACAGTTCATTGGAAGCATACTGGAGAGAAACCACATAAATAATTATCTATCTGGCAAGGCCTTCAGTCAAACAGGAAAACTTGCATTTCATCAGAGAATTCATACTGGAGAGAAACTGTGTAAATGTACTGTGTGTGGCTGATGCTTTACTGGAAACCCACAGCTTGGGATTCATCAGAGAATTCATACTGGGGAGAAACCATATAAATGTGATCTCAGTGGCAAGGCCTTTCAATGCAAACCTTGCAGTTCATTGGAGAATTCATACTGGAGAGAAAACTTACAAATGTAACCATTCTGACAAATGTTTTACAGCACAGTTAGCCTCACCTTAGGCTTCTTGCAGTTCATACAGGAGAGACAGCGTAGAAATGTGATGTATGTGAGCAGTGCTTGAAATGACCATCTAAGAAATCAGATAATTCATAGTAGAGAAAAATGTTACAAATACAAAAATTATGAGAAAATTTTTGTGCAAATGTAATGAGTGTAGCAAAGCTTTTAGTCAGAGTTCAGGCTTTATAATTAATCAAAGAATTCATACTGTATAGAAACCATACAAATGAAAGAAATATGGTAAAGCTTCTAGTGCATGTTCAGCCTCAGCTGACTGTTGGGCAGTTCATACAGGAAGGAAACCACATAAATGGAATTTTCAAGGCAAGAGTACTGGAGAGGGTTGCCATTTCCTTCTCCAGGGCATTTCCCAACCCAGGGATCGAACCGAGGTCTCTCGCATTGTAGACAGACAATTTACCATCTGAGCCACCAGGGAAGTCCTCTAAAATAAAGTATAAAACTGCCAAAGTATAAATTATTTAGTGAATCCTCAGTTTAAGACACTACCTAAAGGTTGTGCCATATTCTGTACACTGGTAAGGTTCTCTCTAGTATGGATCATCTGATGGCTAGTGCAATGTGAGCCCCAAGTAAAGGTTTTACACACATGTCACGTGTAAGCTTTCTCTCCAGAATGATTTCTTTACTGAATCCTGACTTAGGATTGTTGTCTAAAAGCCCTGACACACTCATTACATTGATATAGTTTCTATCCAGTGGAATATTCTCAAGAAGCCTAGGGTGTAAACACCTGACAGAAGCCTGGACACACTGACTGCATTCGCATGGTCTCTCCAGTCCATCACCTGATGTCTCTTGAGGCCTGAATGCCACCTGAAGGATTTGCCACACTCTTATATTTGTGTCTCTGCGTTACAAATTCTCTGCTGATGGGAAAGGTGAGACCTGTTATTGAAGCCCTAGCCACACACATTATATTTACATGATTTCCTCCAATCTTAAGATTGGAGGGTCGGACTGTGCTCTAAATGTATGGATTCTCACCAATATGAATTTTCTCAGGCTTTGTAGATACTGAATGCCTTCCAAAAGACACCACATGCACTATGTGGGTAAGATTTCCATTCAGAATTAATTATGTGATGGTTAGTTACGTCTGAACACAGAACCAAAGCTTTGCCCCACCTACCACATTTGTGAGGTTTCCTCAGTTTGATTTTCTGAGGGTCAAAAGGCTTCTTGAGAATATTCACAATGGATGGAAACTGTATCAGTGTAATGAGTGTGTCAGGGCTTTTAGACAACAATCCTAAGTCAGGATTCAGTAAAGAAGTCATTCTGGAGAGAAAGCTTACACGTGACATGTGTGTAAAACCTTTACTTGGGGCTCACATTGCACTAGCCATCAGATGATCCATACTAGAGAGAACCTTACCAGTGTACAGATTATGGCACAACCTTTAGGTAGTGTCTTAAACTGAGGATTCACTAAATAATTTATACTTTGGCAGTTTTATACTTTATTTTATGCTTTATGGAAGTTTTCATAGTTACTGCTCACTCTTTAGGTGTCTATGAATATATATCCTGGAGTTAAACCACACAAATGTAATATTTGTGGGAAGGATTTTACCAAACATCCAAATTCAGGAACATTCTGGAGCAATGCTCAAATGCAATGGGAGTGGGAAAAATTTCACCTTGAGTTGAAGTGTTAGACAAGACTCCATAGTGAAGAGGAGTCTTGGAAATGGACGGGCAAGGGCTTTCTGAAGGGTTCAGAGTACACTGCTGCTGATGCTGCTAAGTCATTTCATTTGTGTCCGACTCTGTGGAACCCCATAGATGGCAGCCCACCAGGCTTCCTTGTCCCTGGGATTCTCCAGGCAAGAACACTGGAGTGGGTTTCCATTTCCTTCTCTAATGCATGAAAGTGAAAAGTAAAAGTGAAGTCACTCAGTTGTGTTCGACTCTTAGCGACCCCATGGACTGCAGCCCACCAGGCTCCTCCGTCCATGGATTTTCCAGGCAAGAGTACTGGAGTGGGGTGTAGACTTCAGAATATATGTCTTTCTGAGAAACCACGCAAAAGTAATGTGCACACTGAAGCTTTAACTCAAAGAGCAAAACTGGAACGTGAGAGGATATATATGGAAAGTAAACTTGGACAGGTAATGAATATTGTGTAGTTCCATGAAATATTCACACCATGGGCAAAATGAAGTGATTCATGTGTGTCAGAAACTGTACACTATACTGAATTTGGAAACATGTTTAAGAAAACAATATTTCCTCAAGATTCCCCCCCCCCAAAAAAATTCATATTGGAGGGAATCCTTACAATTGTAATGAATTTGGCCATCTTTTATGACAGTTCTTACAGCAGATCACAGAAGAGAGAATTCATGTGAGGAATAAATAAATCTTCAGAAAGACAAATGTTGACGCTTGCAGCCTATATCCTCCATGTGGGGACCCCTGAACTTCCTGCGTGTTACCCTCTCAGTATGATAATTTCCAGGCCCATTCACTTTAGTGTTTAATTTTGTTTTCCCAACAGTGTTGCATTTTTCTTGGATAATTCCGTTTAGTTTGTGTTTACTACTTCATATGTGCTAAATCCTCAGTACATCTACTCTTGGAATTCCGTGAAGACTTTCCCTCAGGTGTCTGGGCGAAACCATTTTGAGGTGAGACCACATCTATCCACATCCGAGTTTTCTGTCTGCATGTGGAACGTGGACAATTCACATGCAGCTTTTTTCTCAGAGCACAGAAAACAACTGACTGGTTTTTCACTTTATTAATGAAGAAAGGCTTATTCTCACCAGCTATTTCTTCACCAGAGCACAGCTGGTAAAAGAGGAGATGAGGGGATAATTTAGTTACATCAGTATGATAGTTCATTACTGTCCAATCATACACATAATATCCAGGATGCTGTGCAAAGACTTTTTTTTCTGTGATCACCAGAGAAATGGCAAAATGGAAAATATTTTTCTTAGTATTGAAGCTGCAGAGCAGGGCCCTGTGGGGCTCCCAGGCACAGAGGCCTTTTTGGTTCCCATTTCTTATAGGCAGGACTGCAGCCTCCATGACCTTCTGTGAGTTCCAAAGGGCAGAACAGTTGCAAATCAAAGAAGGATGCTCACACCAGGTCAATCGTGTCCAACTCTCTTGTGACCCAATGGACACAAAATGGGTTGCCATTTCTTCCTCTAGGGGATCNTCACCAGCTATTTCTTCACCAGAGCACAGCTGGTAAAAGAGGAGATGAGGGGATAATTTAGTTACATCAGTATGATAGTTCATTACTGTCTAATCATACACATAATATCCAAGACGCTGTGCAAGGATTTTTTTTCTGTGATCATCAGAGAAATGGCAAAATGGAAAATACTTTTCCTAGTATTGAGGCTGCAGGGTTCCCATTTCTTAAAGACAAGACTGCAGCCTCCATGACCTTCTGTGAGTTCCAAAGGGCGGAACAGTTGCTAATCAAAGAAGGATGCCGACACCGGGTCAATCGTGTCCAACTCTTTTGTGACCCAATGGACACAAAATGGGTTGCCATTTCTTCCTCCAGGAGATCTTCCCGACCCAGGAATTGAACTCAAGTCTCCTGTACTGGCAGGTGGATTCTTTACCACTGCACTGATTAGGAGACCAGACCACCTAAGACCCTGCACACAACTTAATCTTGTCACCAACCTCATCCTTTTAGAACTTTGCAGAGAAAATAAGAATACAAGACTGTTACTGCCTTGATCCTTAGCATATATCATTAGTGGACAATATAACATCTCCCTACTCACCAGGGAGGGGGCCTGAAGTGTTCCCTTTTAGCCTCGCACATATATAAAGCCACTCTTTATCCTCCATAACTCTGTTTGTATTTCAAATATTTCGGGTTGGCATTTCTGCACAGAGAGCCAAGATTTTGGCATCAATATAACCTCTGGGTTCTGGTTCAATCCAGACCTCTGACTTGTTGATTCAGAGGAACGTCTTCCAACACGTACTGATGTCTCTAAGATGTGACAGAACCAGACACAACACAGCCCAAAGGAACAGGCAGGGCCTCTCACCAACGTTCTAAGGTACATACACCGAGGTTCTCAGGCCTTCCTTGTTGTTTTTATTATTATTGGGTTAATATTCCTAAGGTTCCATTTTTAACTATTACATGTGTATTTATCTTCTTTGACTTTTCTTGNGGCAAAATGGAAAATATTTTTCCTAGTATTGAAGCTGCAGAGCAGGGCCCTGTGGGGCTCCCAGGCACAGAGGCCTTTTTGGTTCCCATTTCTTATAGGCAGGACTGCAGCCTCCATGACCTTCTGTGAGTTCCAAAGGGCAGAACAGTTGCAAATCAAAGAAGGATGCTCACACCAGGTCAATCGTGTCCAACTCTCTTGTGACCCAATGGACACAAAATGGGTTGCCATTTCTTCCTCTAGGGGATCTTCCCAACCCAGGAATTGAATCCAAGTCTCCTGTACTGGCAGGTGGATTCTTTACCACTGCACTGATTAGGAGACCAGACGACCTAAGACCCTGCACAAAACTTCATCTTGTCACCAACCCCATCCTTTTACAACTTGGCAGAGGAAACAAGAATACAAGACTGTTACTGCCCTGATGCTTAGCATATATCCCTAGCAGACGATATAACCTCTCCCTACTCACCAGGGAGGGGGCCTAAAGTGTTCCTTTTTAGCCTCACACATATAGAAGGCCACTCTTACTCCTCCATAACTCTGTGTTTGTATTTCAAGTATTTCAGTTTGGCATTTGTGCAGAGAGAGCCATGATTTTGGCATCAGTATAACCTCTGGGTTCTGCTTCAACCCAGACCCCTGACGTGTTGATTCAGAGGAATGTCTTTCAACACGTTCTGATGTCTCTAAGATGTGACAGGACCAGACACAACGCAGCCCAAAGGAACACGCAGGGCCCCTCACTGACGTTCTAAGGTACATACACTGAGGTTCTCAGGCCTTGGTTGTTGTTTTATTATTGTGTTCATATTCCTAAGTTTCCATTTTTAAAATTATTGCATGTATATTTATCTTTGACTTTTTTTGGTATTATAGCTTATGATGACAGAGTTGAAGCTTACTTCAGATCCTGTAATTATGGAAAAGAGCAAAGATTAAAAAATTCACCCACTTCACTTCCAGGAAAAGGCTTACTGCCAAAAGCCACCCTTCCTCATTATCACTGATTTAAGACCCCCAACCCAGCTCCCTGTTTCCCTGGGAAAAAACCAGACACACACTCCACAAATTCTGTCTATGCCCTATCAGTGATGTGTTGTTGCTGTTTAGTTGCTCAATCATGACTGACTCATTGCAACCACGTGGACTGCAGCATGCCAGGCTTCCCTGTCTGTCACCATCTCCTGGAGTTTGTTCAAACTGATGTCCATTGATTTGGTGATGCCAGCTAACCATCTCATCTTCTATCATTTCATTCTCCTCGTGCCTTCAATCTTTCCCAGCCTCGAGGTCTTTTCCAATGAGTCCAGTATTTGCATCATGTGGCCAAAGTATTGGAGCCTCAGCTTCAGCATCAGTCCTTCCAATGAATATTCACGGTTGGTCTCCTTTCGGATTGACGGGTTTGATCTCCTTGCTCTCCAAGGGACTCTCAAGACTGATCTCCAGCACCACAATCCAAAAGCATCAGTTTCTCTATGCTCAGCCTGCTTTATGGACCAACTCTCAAATCCCCTTTTTAATCACATCCCTAGCTGACTACTGGAAAAACCATAGTTTGTCTATAGGGACCTTTATTGGCAATGTGATTCGTTTGCTTTTTAATACACCATCTAGCTCTATCGTAACTTTTTCTCCAAGGAGCAGTCCCCTGGCTGAAGTCCCCTTTAGCAGTGACTACAGTATTGAATTACAATTTCCTCTGCCAGCTGCAACCCCACGTCCAAGGAGTGGTGGCTGCACAGGCGCAGGAGGGCCAAGAGGATCTACTCCACGATCAAGGTCGGGAGGGGCAGCGGCAAGGAGATACCCCTCGTCCAAGGTAAGGAGCAGCGGCTGTGCTATGCTGGAGCAGCTGTGAAGAGATACCCTTGTCCAAGGTAAGAGAAACTCAAGTAAAACGGTAGGTGTTGTGAGAGGGCATCAGAGGGCAGACACACTGAAACCATAATCACAGAAAACTAGTCAGTCTAATCACATGGACCACAGCCTTCTCTAACTCGGTGAAACTAAGCCATACCCTGTGGGGTCACCCAAGATGGGCGGGTCATGGTAGAGAGGATGACAGAATGTGGTCCACTGAAGAAGGGAATAGCAAACCACTTCAGTATTCTTGCTTTGAGAACCCCATGAACAGTATGAAAAGGCAAAACTGATAGGATACTGAAAGAATAACTCCCTGAGTAGGTAGGTGCCCAATATGCTACTGGAGATCAGTGAAGAAATGACTCCAGAAAGAATGAAGGGATGAAGCCAAAGCAAAAACAATACCCAGTCACGGATGTGACTGGCGATAGAAGCAAGGTCCAATGCTGTAAAGAGCAGTATTGCATAGGAACCTGGAATGTCAGGTCCATGAATCAAGGCAAATTGGAAGTGGTGAAACAAGAGATGGCAAGAGTAAACGTCGACATTCTAGGAATCAGCGAACTAAAATGGACTGGAATGGGTGAATTTAATCAGATGACCATTCTATCTACTACTGCGGGCAGGAATCCCTCAGAAGAATGGAGTAGCCATCATGGTCAACAAAAGAGTCTGAAATGCAGTACTTGGATGCAATGTCATAAATGACAGAATGATCTCTGTTCATTTCCAAGGCAAGCCATTCAATATCACAGTAATCCAAGTCTATGTCCCAACCAGTAATGCTGAAGAAGCTGAAGATGAACGATTCTATGAAGACCTACAAGACTTTTTTGAACTAACACCCCCAAAAGATATCCTTTTCATTATAGGGAACTGGAATGAAAAAGTAGGAAGTCAAGAAACATCTGGAGTAACAGGCAAATTTGGCCGTGGTATACAGAATGAATCAGGACAAAGGCTAATAGAGTTTTGCCAAGACAATGCACTGGTCATAGCAAGCACTCTCTTCCAACAACACAAGAGAAGACTCTACACATAGACATCACCAGATGGTCAACACCGAAATCAGACTGATTATATTCTTTGCAGCCAAAGATGGAGAAGCTCTATACAGTCAACAAAAACAAGACCAGGAGCTGACTGTAGCTCAGATCATGAACTCCTTATTGCCAAATTCAGGCTCAATTTGAAGAAAGTGGGGGAAAACTACTAGGCCATTCAGGTATGACCTAAATCAAATCCCTTATGACTACACAGTGGAAGTGAGAAATAGATTTAAGGGACTAGATCTGATAGAGTGCCTGATGAACTATTGACGGAGGTTTGTGACATTGTACAGGAGACAGGGATTGAGACCATCCCCATGGAAAAGAAATGCAAAAAAAGCAAAATGACTGTCTGAGGAGGCCTTTCAAATAGCTGTGAAAATAAGAGAAGCAAAAAGGAAATGAGAAAAGGAAAGATATAAGCATCTGAATGCAGAGTTCCAAAGAATAGCAAATAGAGATAAGAAAGCCTTCCTTGGCAATCAATGCAATGAAATAGAGGAAAACAATAGAATTGGAAAGACTAGAGATCTCTTCAAGAAAATTAGAGATACCAAGGAAATATTTCATGGAAAGATGGGCTCGATAAAGGACAGAAATGGTCTGGACCTAACAGAAGCAGAAGATATTAAGAAGAGGTGGCAAAAATTCACAGAACTGTACAAAAAAGATCATGACCAAGGCAATCATGATGGTGTGATCACTCACCTGGAGCCAGACATCCTGGAATGTGATGTCAAGTGGGCCTTAGAAAGCATCACTACGAACAAAGCTAGTGGAGGTGACAGAATTCCAGTTGAGCTATTTCAAATCCTGAAAGATGATGCTGTGAAAGTGCTGCACTCAATATGCCAGCAAATTTGGAAAGCTCAGCAGTGGCCACAGGACGGGAAAAGGTCAGTTTTCATTCCAATCCCAAAGAAAGGCAATGTCAAAGAATACTCAAGCTACCACACAATTGCCCTCATCTCACACGCTAGTAAAGTGATGCTCGAAATTCTCCAAGCCAGGCTTCAGCAATACGTGAACCATGAACTTCCTGATGTTCAAGCTAGTTTTACAAAAGGCAGAGGAACCAGAGATCAAATTGCCAACATCCGCTGGATCATGGAAAAAGCAAGAGAGTTCCAGAAAAACATCTACTTCTGCTTTATTGACTATGCCAAAGCCATTGTGTGGATCACAATAAACTGGAAAATTCCGAGAGAGATAGGAATACCAGACCACCTGACCTGCCTCTTGAGAAACTTGTATGCAGGTCAGGAAGCAACAGTTAGAACTGGACATGGAACAACAGACTGGTTCCAAATAGGAAAGAGAGTACGTGAAGGCTGTATATTGTCACCCTGCTTATTTAACTTATATGCAGAGTACATCATGAGNCACACTCTCCAATAAACTGGAAAATTCCGAGAGAGATAGGAATACCAGACCACCTGACCTGCCTCTTGAGAAACTTGTATGCAGGTCAGGAAGCAACAGTTAGAACTGGACATGGAACAACAGACTGGTTCCAAATAGGAAAGAGAGTACGTGAAGGCTGTATATTGTCACCCTGCTTATTTAACTTATATGCAGAGTACATCATGAGAAACGCTGGACTGGAAAAAGCACAAGCTGGAGTCAAGATTGCTGGGAGAAATATCAATAACCTCAGATATGCAGATGATACCACCCTTAAGGCAGAAAGTGAAGAGGAACTAAAGAGCCTCTTGATGAAAATGAAAGAGGAGAGTGAAAATTTTGCCTTAAAGCTCAACATTCAGAAAACAAAGATCATGGCATCCGGTCCTATCACTTCATGGCAAATAGATGGGGAACCAGTGGAAACAGTGTCAGGCCTTTTTGGGGGGCTCCAAAATCACTGCAGATGGTGATTGCAGCCATGAAATTAAAAGACACTTACTCCTTGGAAGGAAAGTAGTGACCAACCGAGACAGCATATTAAAAAGCAGAGACATTACTTTGCCAACAAAGGTCCATCTAGTCAAAGCTGCGGTTTTTCCAGTGGTCATGTATAGATGTGAATGTTGGACCATAAAGAAAACTGAGCACCAAAGAATTGATGCTTTTGAACTGTGGTGTTGGAGAAGACTCTTGAGAGTCCCTTGGACTGCAAGGAGATCCAACCAGTCCATCCTAAAGGAGATCAGTCCTGGATGTTCATTGGAGGGACTGATGTTGAAGCTGAAAGTGCAATACTTTGGCCACCTGATGTGAAGAGCTGGCTCATTTGAAAAGACCCTGATGCTGGGAGGGATTGAGGGCAGGAGGAGAAGGGGACGATGGAGGATGAGATGGTTGGATGGCATCAACATCTCGATGGACATGGGTTTGGGTGGACTCTGGGAGTTGGTGATGGACAGGGATGCGTGGCGTGTCTCGGTTCATGGGGTCGCAAAGAGTCGGACAGGACTCTGAACTAAACCAAACGATGTGTGACGATGCTTTGCCCCACTGCGCCGCGCCGCAGCAGCATGCTCGGTGGCCTGCCGAGTCGCCTGGTCCAGCTGCTCCCGGGACACTCTGCCCGCCCCTCCCGCCAATCAGAGAGGACCCGCCTGTCCACTCATGGAGGTTCCGCCTCACCTTTTAAAGGGCCTGTGCTGGTCTGTACAATGTCATGAACCTCATTCCATAGTTCATCAGGCACTCTTATCTATCAGATCTAAGCCCTTAAATCTATTTCTCACTTCCACTGTGTAGTCATAAGGGATTTGATTTAGGTCATACCTGAATGGTCTAGAGGTTTTCCCTACTTTCTTCAATTTTAGTCTGAATTTGGTAATAAGGAGTTCATGATCTGAGCCACAGTCAGCTCCTG
>SJYH01007542.1:100107-116619 GCA_006408735.1 Sylvicapra grimmia | reverse complement strand
GTGTCACATGATCACATGGTGTATGGTATATGTACACATAACCCTTCTCGGTGGTCTCAGTAAAGCTGGAAAAGAAGGAAGTGGGAGGTGGCCTGGCCTTAATCCTTCACTAGTGATCATCCCAGGCTTCACATGAGATCATGAGGCATTTTGCCAGGGCATGTTTTGTACCCCTCCCCCAAGAGACATGCTCCTTAAGATCTCGTGCTCCTTAAGATCTCGTGATCTCCTGGGCTCACCCCAGGAATGTGCACAGGCCATGGGTGATTCCGATCTGGATCCTGCCTTGAGCACCAGGACTCTTAGCCTCCACTTCTGAGACTGAGATCAAGCCCTGGGGGAGGGGAGGGCGCTCTGCTCTGAGTGGGGCTGGACCAGGGCCTGCTGTGTGACCTGAAGGGGATCGTGGGGTGAGCGGAATTGCCCCTCATCTGTGTACATAAGGCCTCACCAGGAGGGGAGGGTGATCCGAGGGAAAGTGTGGGAAAGTTCTGTGTTGGTCTCTGTGGGAGTTGACTGTCCTGAGTCCTTCCTGAGACATTGGGCACAGAGGACTGTCTGTTCCTCATGGTGAGGGCTTCCCTGTGTGTGTGGTTAGGGCTCAGGAAGGGGGTGTGTTGACCCTAAGCATTAAACAGCATGGTTTCCACTTTTCATGATAGAACTGTGAAGACTCATGGATGAAGAAGCACAGAAGAGGAAAGAACAGGAGTCGGGCATGGCTCTCTCTCTGGTAAGGTCATATTCTCAGTGGATTCTCACACTGCCTTCTTGAAATGCCCGTCTCTGGACTCGCTAATCGTGTCTGACTCTGAAGTATCCTGCCTGACTCCTGTACATGCACACTCACCCGGGGCCTTCCCTCAGGGCCTGTCTTCTCCACTTAGATACTGTCTCTGCATGACCCGGTGACCTGGCCCTTGTGAGGAGGCTCCCCTGGGTGCCGTCCTGGGCAGGGCTTCTCACCCACAGGTTGGAGACGGGGTCTCGGTGCTGTTGGGCAGCAGGGGTTGCTTAAGGCCCATGTGGATACACTGTCTGCTCTGTGTCCTTCAGGGTAAAGAAGTTGTAGGTGGACCTCAGGTATATGTACAGTACATGGTAAAATCTGCCAAAGAGGCCAATGAGGGGAAATCAGTTCTGACTTTTTCTAGGACATTTAAAACTAAATGAACACCTCCTTGAGAACTTAAGTGTTTGGGAATGGAATGGAACGTTCAGAAAGAGATGTCAGGGCTAGGGATTCTTTCGTTACACCATCTAATTTACACTGTGAAATTGGGCTTACTAATTTTTTTTTCTTTCTTTTTGACCACATGATTCAGCTTCCAGGGTCTTAGTTTGCTGAGTAGGGATCGAACCTGAAACCCTGCAGTGGAAGTGAGAGATCTTAACCACTGGACCATGAGACAATTTGCCAACTTTACTAATCTTGATGCAATATTTTCTTAGTGGAATAAAATAATAAATTTTGGAGTTTGTTAATAAGTACATACCTAATTAATGATAAAAATCATGTTATGATTTTTACAATATATTTATTTCCTGTACTCTGACTTCGTTGCTTCAGTGTCTTTTCCCTAGTTCTGGAGAGCGGTGACCACTCTGGTTGCGGTGTGCACGCTTCTCATTGTGGTGGCTTCTCTTGTCTTGCAGCCCAGGCTCTAGAGCTCACTGGCTTTAGTAGTTTCACCTCCTGGGCTCCACAGCTCTGGCTCAGGAATTGAGATTCATGGGTTTAGTTGCCCCTCAGCATGTGGGATCTTAGCGGACCAGGGAACAACCTGTGTTTCTTACATTGGTCGGTGTACTCTTTACCACTGAGCCACCAGGCACGCCGTCATATTATTTTTAAATACAGGTATTTTATACAGATTGGCGTTAAAGTATTTTCTGTATTATTTTCTGCTTGTACTACTTTTTATGTTTTTAGTAGTATAAGATAATGTTGAGGACTTCCCTGGTGATACAGAGGATAGCAATGTGTCTGCCAATGTAGGGGACATGGGTTCCATCCCAATTCCTGGAAGATGCCGCAGAGCAACTAATCCCATGCCCAACAACTGCTGTGGCTGTGCTCTGGAGCCCGGAATCCTTAACTACTGAAGCCCGCATGCTTGAGCTTGTCTTGTGAAACAGGAGAAACCACTGCAAAGGTCAGCTGTCACAAGGACAGAGAGGAAGCCACACCATTCACTGTGTTTGTGAAACTCTTGAAGTGCGAGAGTTCTGTGAGGAAACAGATATTTAGTGTTTGTGAACTCTCATGGGCGATTTTTCTTCTCTTCAACTTCCTGCTCTGTTCTTTGACCTGTGAAATGTGCATCACCCTCCAGTGGTGCTTTAGTGCCCACAGAGACAATGGCAAGGCTTTTTGGTTGGCTTTTTTTTGGCTGTACTGGGTGTCTATTTCCTGTATGGCCATTTCTCTATTTGAAACAAGTGGGGGCTACTCTCTGCTTGCAGGGTGCATGGCTTCTCGTTGCGGTGGCGTCTTTTGTTGTGGAGCACCAGCTCTAGGCACACGCACTTCAGTAGTTTTGCTACACAGGCTCAGTATCTGTCCTTCAGCTTAGTTGCTCCCTGGCACGTGAGATCTTCCCAGAACAAGGATCGAACCCATGTCTCCCACATCGGCAAGCTAACTTTTTACCATGCGGCCACCAGTGTGTTAGGGAAATTAAAAAAATAGTCCTGTTTAGGCTTCAAGACAAAGCAGTGCATTCCTCTGAGCTTGCCTCCAACCTGCCTGGACACACCCTGACTATGAGTACCCTGACTGCCTGCTGTGAGTGCAAGGCTTGCAGCACCATAGATAAATTAGCACACAAATCTTGAGATTGTTCACCTCTGAGATTGTTCAAAGAGGCTCTGACCAACCCAGCCCCAGGTTTCAGTTCAGTTCAGTCGCTCAGTCGTGTCCGACTCTTTGCGACCCCATGAATCATAGCACGCCAGGCCTCACGTCCATTGAGTCAGTGATGCCATCCAGCCATCTCATCCTCGGTCGTCCCCTTCTCCTCCTGCCCCCAATCCCTCCCAGCATCAGAGTCTTTTCCAATGAGTCAACTCTTCGCATGAGGTGGCCAAAGTACTGGAGTTTCAGCTTTAGCATCATTCCTTCCAAAGAAATCCCAGGGTTGATCTCCTTCAGAATGGACTGGTTGGATCTCCTTGCAGTCCAAGGGACTCTCAAGAGTCCAAGGGACTCTCTTTTCCAACACCACAGTTGAAAAGCATCAATTCTTCAGTGCTCAGCCTTCTTCACAGTCCAACACTCACATCCATAAATGACTACTGGAAAAACCATAGCCTTGACTAGACGGACCTTAGTCAGCAAAGTAATGTCTCTGCTTTTGAATATGCTATCTAGGTTGGTCATAACTTTTCTTCCAAGGAGTAAGCGTATACTTATGTAGCCTTAAATTTTTTCTACCCCAGCACAGGAATGATTTAAATAGTAGTAATAAGATTACTGATATTGTGTGTGGGGGAGGGATTGAGGAGTGACCTTATACAATGACCTTTTATGGCCTTCCATTGCTCTTCAAATTCCTTGATGTTATTTGAGGTTTCTCAGGGAACTCTTATTGATGGACTTTTATGCTCTGTTACTTAACTGTTTGATTCCTTAGGTCCAAAGGAATTTGACTTGACTTGACTCCTTCCTCTTTTAATATAAAAGGGGACTCAGTTCTAACTCAGATAAGATGGTCTTGGGGGTACAGTCCACCATATTTTCAGTTTGCTGACTTTCTGAATAAAGTCTTTTTGCTGCCCCAGCAACTTGTCTCTCAATTATTGACCTGTTGTGTGGGAGAGCAGTAGAAGCTTAGAATGTGTACTAAAGGAACAATGCAGTTTTCATCAATTTTTAAAGATATATTGCTCTTTTTGGCCACATGATGCAAAGAGCGGACTCAATGGAAAAGACCCTGATGCTGGGAAAGATTGTGGGCAGGAGAAGAGTGTGACAGAGGATGCGATGGTTGGATGGCATTACCCACTCAATCAATGAACACAAGTTTGAGAAAACCCTGGGAGATAGTGAAGGACAGGGAAGCCTGGTGTGCTACAGTTCATGGAGTTGGAAAGAGTCAGATTCAACTTAGCAACTGATCAATGAAAATTTCTCTTTTTAAAGCAATGGTTAGTAAACCCTGTCAATTTCAAAATTAAAAAAAAAAAAACAAAAAAACCAAGGTACTGCCAGAAGTTTCCATCACATACCTTAGTCCTGCAGTCTAACACTAGGTTTTGACCTTGTGTCTCTGGAACTGAGCCATGTGAAAAGAGGAAAACAACACTATGTCCTACAGTGACATTTTTACCGTGCAAAAGGGGTCCCTATCAAAACATAAAGAATAAAATGAAACGTCATGGTTCTCCTTAGGTCTTTTAAAAGACCAAAAGAATTCTACCAATTTAATAAGATTACCGTCCTTTACAAGACGTAGGTTAACGGGGGGATATCCTTGAGAAACCTCTGGGTCCAAGGGTTGGGGACTTAACGGTCCTCGTCCTGTCCGTCCTTGGACGACTGTTTTTGTAAATAAATAAATAAATAACGTGAACTTTGACGATTCAGCGAAGTCAGCACAGGCTGAGACACGCTGGCCACAGATGGCAGCCCACTGGGCTCCGCCATCCCTGGGATTCTCCAGGCAAGAACACGAGCGGGTTGCCATTTCCTTCTCCAATGCATGAAAGTGAAAAGTGAAGGANGAGGCAGGTCAGGTGGTCTGGTATTCCCATCTCTTTCAGAATTTTCCACAGTTTATTGTGATCCACACAGTCAAAGGCTTTGGCATAGTCAATAAAGCAGAAGTAGATGTTTTTCTGGAACTCTCTTGCTTTTTCCATGATCCAGCAGATGTTGGCAATTTGATCTCTGGTTCCTGTGCCTTTTCTAAAACCAGCTTGAACATCAGGAAGTTCACGGTTCATGTATTGCTGAAGCCTGGCTTGGAGAATTTTAAGCATTACTTTACTAGCATGTGAGATGAGTGCAATGGTGTGGTAGTTTGAGCATTCTTTGGCATTTCCTTTCTTTGGGATTGGAATGAAAACTGACCTTTAGCAGTCCTGTGGCCACTGCTGAGTTTTCCAAATTTGCTGGCAGATTGAGTGCAGCACTTTCAGAGCATCATCTTTCAGGATTTGAAATAGCTCAACTGGACCCAAATCCTCAAAATTTCCAGGAGGCTGTGGGGAATTTATAAAATTCAAATTAAATTGGAAGAATTTAAGGAGAAGAGCACTGTCTAGCCGCCAACAGGCACTGAAAGAAGAAATCAAAGGTAGGCACGGATTGCAGATTTTTAAGTCTGTCCCCAAACAATGACCATACCCTGGCTGTTTAGATGTTTTTGGTAAAACACTGGATGAATCTTACTAACAGGGGCTTCCCTTGTGGCTCAGCTGGTAAAGAATCCGCCTGCAATGCGGGAGACCTGGGTTAGATCCCTGGCTTGCGAAGGTCCCATGCAGAAAGGAAAGACTACCCACTCCAGTATTCTGGCCTGGAGAATTCCATTGACTGTATAGACCATGGGTTCCCAGAGTCGGACACGACTGAGCGACTTTCACTACTAGCACCGTTCTTTCCTCAACACATGAAAAAAGTTTATTTTGTTCATCGACATTTCCATATTGAAATTATAGAAGAATATGCTATCTATTTAGATATTAAAGGCAACAAATTTTAAAAAACAAGCTGTAATTTATGGGGCATCACAGTACTGTTAAACACCTCCCAGCCCCTTGCCCCGCCCTGCTCTCGCTCTGCAGACCTGGACGCTCCTAGCCCCGCCCCTCGCCTACAACGATCCGCCCAACCCTCGACCCGGAAGCTCCGCCTCGGAATCTGCGCGTGCGCAGTTTTCTGCGGAAGCGGAAGGCCGCGAAAGAAGGTCGCCGGGAGGTTCTTGACTTCTTTTTCTCATAGTGTAAACGTGTGCTGCGCGCTTAGCCTCCAACCCGCCCTCGCCAGTCCCCTCTTCCGGGTCCCGCGCTGGTTCTGCGGAAGTAATATCCCAACACTCCGCAGTCCTCCCCAAATGAACCCAGAGGCCGCGGTTGCAGGTCGAGTGTTCGGAATCGCTCTGAGGCTTGTCCTTGCCGTTTGCTTTTCGGCCTTCGGCCCCAGAGACACCGCCTTTCGGGATATTTCCCTGCTTGAAACTTAACCGTTAGTACCTACGCCTGTGCCCAGGCGCGAGGGGGATTCGGGCGCGCCCCCCTGCACCGCCTCACCCTGTCGGCCCCTGGAGGTCGCGTCGACAGCCCCGCTCCCGGAGAAGCCGCGTCCTCTCCCCGGTCCTGGGATTCTGGAGAGCCCGCCCGGCCCGAGACCCCCCTGGCTCCCAGCCTCTCTGCCCCCGGGTCTCTTCAGGCCGATCGTCCTGCCCCGCAGGCCTCCCTTCCTGGTCAGTCCCTTTTCCTCACCCCTGGGCTGGACGTGTGACACCCGGTGTTTTTCCCTCACGAGTCCGTCTCGTTGGAAAAGGTGCGCTTTTGATAGGCGGGCGTTTCATTTACTCATCATTTCTGTAGATCCGTGGGCGAGGGGGATCAGAAGAAGCAGTGACTGAGAGTGAAAGGCAAACTGAGAAGTGGAAAACAATGAGAGAACCGACGGGGTCGCCCAGGATGGCTGAGGCAGTTGCAAAGGGATGGTAAAATGAAATAGAGTAGCCCTAAAGCAGCGGGTGGGTGAAAGAGAAATGGACAAAGGCGTGGGATCTCCAGGAGTTGGAGACAAGGAGACAGGGGCCCCGCGTCTGCGGTAGGAGGGCTGACAGGGGTGATCCTAGGAGAGAAACAGGGATAGGTGTTGACTAGAAGAGAAGGAAGGAAGCCTAGACACCTGGAGTGCCCCGGAGTGGGAGTGTAACAGGGAGAGAAGGGGTGTGACTAGAAATAGGAGGGCAGAAACAGCATCCCACCTGAGGCAGTGGACACCAAAGGACTGTTCCACATAGTGAGGTCTTCCTGTTTTTGTGGTTGTGGCAAACGAAGGGGGAATGTTGATTCTAAGCCTTAAGCAGCCTGTTTTCCACTTGCCAGATCAACTTCTAAAAACTTACATTGTCTGAGGAAGAAGCTGGGAAGAGGAGGAAAAAAGGCAAGAAAGAGGAATGGCTCTTTCTGAGGTAAAATCATATTCTCAGTTGATTCTTAGTCTGTCCTTCCTAAAATCCCTTCTTTGGACTTACTAATCATCTCTGACTCTGAAGTATCCTTCCTGACACTGGTACATGCACACTCACCAGGGAACTTCCCTCAGGGCCTGTTGTCTCCACTTAGATCCCATCTCTCCCTGACCCAGTAGCCTGGACCTTGTGTGGAGGGCACCATCCTGGGCAGGGCTTCACACCCACAGGTTTGAGAAGGGGTCTCAGTGCTGTTGGGCAGCAGGGATTGCCTCGGGTCCTTCTGGATGTGCAGTCTGCTGTCTGTCAATCAGGATTAAGAAGCTGTGGGTGGAAGTCAGGTATTACTAACATGCACAGTACCTGGTAAAATCTGGACGTAGACCTAAAAAGGGAAATTTGTTCTAAGGTAATTGAAGCTAAGTGAGTGAGTCACTGACTTCAAAATCTTGCTTAGAAATGGGATGGAAAGTTCAGAACCAGGTATCAGTGATAGAAAGTGTGCTATTCCATCATCTGTTTGAAACTGTGACATGAATCTAAATCTCTGAGAGCTGGAAATGCACTTTCATTGCCTTCATTCTTCACATTTTGTCTTTTCACTGTGTTCATTTTGTGGTTTGGCACAGAGATGTTTTTACTTTTGTTGCAGGTGAGGTTTCCTCTTCATTGTTTAACCCACAGATTCACCATTTGTTATGGCAACTGTCTTTTTTCCACTGGGTTTTCTTAGCATCCTTGTCATTAGATTTTAAATATATGCAAATGGTTATTTCTGAACATTCCCTTCTGTTCCCTTGGTGTATAAATCCATGTTTATGCCAGTACTACACCATCTGGATTATATTGTGATATGGCTTGAAATTCTAAAATGGGTGGCCTTCATCTTTCATCTTTGTACTTATTGAAGAGTATTTTTGCAGTTTGTGGTCCCATTGAGATTCTTTATGACTTCTGGCAAGTTTTTTATATTTCTGCAAACATTTCTATTGTACGTTTCATAATGAATTCATTAAATCTGTGGAACACTTTGAGTAACTTGGAAATATAGAGTACTGGGATTTCCAGTCCATGACTACTAGATTTATTTGTTTATTTTGGATTTCTTTTAGAAATGGTTAAGTAGTTTTCAGTGTATATGTTTCACCTCCTTGGTGAATTATTCCTAAATATTTCATCCATTTTTAATACANGGTTTTCTTAGCATCCTTGTCATTAGATTTTAAATATATGCAAATGGTTATTTCTGAACATTCCCTTCTGTTCCCTTGGTGTATAAATCCATGTTTATGCCAGTACTACACCATCTGGATTATATTGTGATATGGCTTGAAATTCTAAAATGGGTGGCCTTCATCTTTCATCTTTGTACTTATTGAAGAGTATTTTTGCAGTTTGTGGTCCCATTGAGATTCTTTATGACTTCTGGCAAGTTTTTTATATTTCTGCAAACATTTCTATTGTACATTTCATAATGAATTCATTAAATCTGTGGATCACTTTGAGTAACTTGGAAATATAGAGTACTGGGATTTCCAGTCCATGACTAGTAGATTTATTTGTTTATTTTGGATTTCTTTTAGAAATGGTTAAGTAGTTTTCAGTGTATATGTTTCACTTCCTTGGTGAATTATTCTAAATATTTCATCCATTTTTAATACAATAGTAAATAAAATTGTTAGGTGATTTTCTTTTAACATTATTCATTGTGTATAGAAATGCAGCTGATTTGCACATTGACTGTTGTATCTTGCAAGTTTGCTAAAATTGATATTTGATGTGGCAGGAGGCTTTTTTGTGTCTGTATGAAATCCACAGTTTATACACGAAAGACCTTGTCCTCTAGGGAAGAAGGTAACTTTCTAATTTTTCACTTTGGGAAGCTTTGATTTCTTTTTCTTGTCTAATTGCTCTGGTTAGGGGTTTCTGTCCTTAGTTGAACAGTGATGCAGAGTGCATGTCCTTGCCTTCTTCCCGATCTCAGAGGAAAAGTTTTCAATCTTTCACCATTGAGAACAACGTTAGGTGTGCTCTTTTCATACATCATATATTTTAGTTTGAGATACTTGTTTTGAAAACAAATCAAAACCCCCAAATGGACGGGAATGTATCAAAAGTGTGAACAGAGATGAGATCTCAGGGCAGAGAGGAAAGCACACCATTAATAGTGGTTGGAGACCTCTTGTAATGGTACATAGAAATGATAGCTTATGGTGAACAACATCAGATTCATGATCTCCGAAGGAGAAGATAATAGCTTTGGGACCAGGGCCCAGGCTTGATCACTCAAGAGCTTTTGTGTAGCAGAGTTTTATTATAGTAAGAAATGGGACAGAGAAAAATTCTGACATAGACATCAGAAGGGGGATGGAGAAAGCCCCACTTTGCTAGTCTTAGCAATGGATCTATATACTTTGTCAACTGATTATTACAGTAAGTCAAAAGAATGTCTCAAGGTTGTAAAGCTCTTACCAAACCCATGCCCAGAATTTACATTTCAAGATGACAGGATTAGTCAGAAAGTTCTCAAGGAGAAACCTGTCCTCAAGCAGGATACATTGTTGTTATATTATCTTCAGTTCAGTGCAGTCGCTCAATCCTGTTGGACTCTTTGCAACCCCATGAACTGCAGCACACCAGGCCTCCCTGTCCATCACAAACTCCTGTAGCTCGCTCAAACTCATGTCTATCGAGTCCGTGATGCCATCCAGCCATCTCATCCTCTGTCGTCCCCTTCTCCTCGTACCCCCAATCCCTCCCCGCATCAGAGTCTTTTCCAATGAGTCAACTCTTCACATGAGGTGGCCAATGTATTGAAGTTTCAGCTTTAGCATCGTTCCTTCCAAAGAACACCCAGGACTGATCTCCTTTAGAATGGACTGGATCTCCTTGCAGTCCAAGGGACTCTCAAGAGTCTTCTCCAACACCACAGTTCAAAAGCATCAATTCTTCAGCACTCAGCCTTCTTCACAGTCCAACTCTCACATCCAGTTATGATCACTGGAAAAACCATAGCCTTGACTAGACAGACCTTTGTTGGCAAAGTACAAACTCTGCTTAGTACAGAGTTTAAGCCGAGTTGTTTTGTTGTGTAATCATCAGCTCTGGGCTTAAAGAAAAAAGTTTGTCCTTTTCTCCTCCTTGATAATTCCAGACCACTTTTTATCCTCCTTGAGAGCCCCAGACCCCTTTCTCCTCCTCGGGTACCCCGGACTTCTCAACCTACCTAGGAAGTGACTCTCTCAGATCTTTGGCCAAAGAGGAGTTTGTTTATTAAAGTCCCAGAGGAAGCTTAACCTTTCCCTGAGTCCTCAGCCTGTCCTTCAACATGTATCATGTATTCTTTCACCCGCCAGTGGTGCTGCAGCTCCATCAGACACAAAGGCAAGGTTTGTATCCACAACACTCGCCATCTCCCTGCTGTGAGCTGNGAATATCAGAAGAGTGGAAAAGCAGAGTACAAAGGCCGGCAGATTCTTATTTTTTGGGGGGGTGGATGCTCAGGAAATTCCAGGGCGAACCCCTGAAACCTGATCACGTCCTTGCATTTGTCAGGTTTCCTTCCGCATGACCTTGTCACGGGCGGGATTCCTCACGCCGGCCCCCAACAGTGCTGCAGCTCCATCAGACACAAAGGCAAGGTTTTTATCCACAACATTCGCCATCTCCCTGCTGTGAACTGGTTGTTCTTGAGTTTGAGGAGCATGACCTGGGCTGCCTTACTGGGCTGTCTTGCCCCCTCTTCTGTTTGTGGGCTTGGATCTATTGGCTACACAATTCTTAATCCGGATAGATCAGAGCTGATGCCCCTAGTGTCTAACCCCTGATCCGGTGCTGCTTTCATCACAGTTGATATATTTGGAAGATAGAAAATGAGAAAATACTGGCTGCTCTTTAATTTTATCTGGTACCTCAGATCCTGTGTGGAACTGCCTCAGTCCCTGTCTGCCTCTTGAGATCCNCCCCTAGTGTCTAACCCCTGATCCGGTGCTGCTTTCATCACAGTTGATATATTTGGAAGATAGAAAATGAGAAAATACTGGCTGCTCTTTAATTTTATCTGGTACCTCAGATCCTGTGTGGAACTGCCTCAGTCCCTGTCTGCCTCTTGAGATCCCTCAGCCATTTCTGCTGTTCTCCTTTTGCTGCCATACATGTCAGGGTGTGTGGAATAGGCTGGTGGATTGGATCTTCTGTGCCTGTTACTTAGGAAAACTGTAAGGACAGCAGTCCAACAAAGGGAATATGTGTGAATCTTTCAGGCTCTTAGCTTGGCATCTCTGGGTGGACCAAATAGTCCCATCTCAAGGTCTTAGGATATGAGACCCCTACATCTCATAGTTTTCCACTCTTGTGCTGGTCTATCTAGTCTGGGAGTGTAGACTCTTCCTGACTTTGCTTTCTCCTTAGTTTGTATAATTTTTCCTTTTAAATTTGATTTTGAAGTATGTGGCTCTAGAGTCTGAAGTCATGTCCAGTTTCTTTGCTGTGGTAATCCGCCTGTGTTTAAGGGGCAGCTCCTCATGGGCTCTCTGTGGTGTGGGTTTACTGGGTAAGAGAAAATTTGTAAAGGAGAATACTTTCCCTTATTGGTTGTAATATTTTCCTGTTGCATACAGAATTACCACTTGAAGCTACTTAGTATAGTGGTCAGCGTGTTCTGTGATATGAGAAAGCATCTGAAGAACTTGACCTGTACATCTTTTTCTGGCTTTAAGTGATGTCAGAAAAGTCTACGTGAAGGGCACTGTGATAGTGTTGTTCACATGTACTATCACCATGCCCTTTGAGCCTCACCAAGAGGTGTAGGAACTTCTCCTGACAAGGGTACTGTCCAGGTTCACACCCTCATATTTGTGAGGCTGTTGACTAAACTGTTGCTGATGCTGCATGCTTGTCACCTGGGTGCTATTGATCATTCTGCCTCCACACTTAATTTTGTAGCAACTTAATGACAGAGCTTATGTAGTGGAGTGATAACTTCAGTGATGAACCATCATTTGTTTTTTTTCAAGGCATAGCTACTTTCCNTGTACTATCACCATGCCCTTTGAGCCTCACCAAGAGGTGTAGGAACTTCTCCTGACAAGGGTACTGTCCAGGTTCACACCCTCATATTTGTGAGGCTGTTGACTAAACTGTTGCTGATGCTGCATGCTTGTCACCTGGGTGCTATTGATCATTCTGCCTCCACACTTAATTTGGTAGCAACTTAATGACAGAGCTTATGTAGTGGAGAGACAACTTCAGTGATGAACCATCATTTGTTTTTTTTCAAGGCGTTGCTACTTTCTTTTTTTTTAATTTTTATGCATTATAAATGAATGTCTTTTATTTTTAGCATTTTCTATTTTATGTTACTCTTTGTGTTTTGTTTGCCTTAGGGTGGAATGGTTGGTTGAGAAAGTGCCCCCACCCCTATGTTGGAATTGGTGATCAGTACTTTTTAGAGTTCTTTATGTATTCTTGATGTTAAGCTATTATTGAATATATGCTCTGCAAATATTTTGTATTATAGTGTACATTGTTTTTTCACTCTGTTGAGGATGGATTAGTGCACAATACTTGATAATTAGGATGTGTTCTGTTTATCTTTTTATTTTGTTGGCATGGGCTTTTGTTGTTGTATCTGATAAATCATTGGTGAGTCCACTGTCAAGAATCATTTTTTTTTCATTTACTTATAGGAGCTTTATACACTAAGGACTGAGGTTTAGGTCTTTGAAGCATTTTGAGTTATTTTTTGTGTATAGTGCATAATAATGCTCCAGCTAAATTCTATGTGTGAATATCCAGTTTTCACAACACCTTTGTTTCATAGATTGCCCTTCTCCCTTTACTTGGTCTGGAAACTATTGTGGAACATCATGTGACCTTACACACAAAAGTATTTCTCTGAATCTGTTGTGTTCCTCAGGTGTCTGTCCTTATATCTGTACCACACTGCTTTGATTAGTGTAGTTTTGGAATCAGTTTTGAAATAAAGAAATGTGAGACGTCTGACTTTGCTTTCTAGTTTGTTTTTGCTGTTCATTGTCTTCTGTGATTCCATAGGAACTGTACGATAGATTCATCTGTTTCTTAAGCAGAGTTTGGATTTCACTAGGTATTGTTTTGAATCTTTTGTTAACTTTGACTAGTATTGACATCCAACACACATCCAACAGCATACCAGGAAAGAGCTTCCAAGTGTATTGAGTGTAGGAAAACCGTTAGTCATGTCTCAGCTCTCAGGAATCATCAGATAATTTATTCAGATGAGATATTACATAAGTGTGACATATGTGTCAAGGTCTTCAGTACAAATTCACACCTTGCAGTTCATCAGAGAATTCATAAGGGAGAGAAACTTTACAAATGTGATGAGTGTGGCAAGGTCTTCAGTCATAAAACAACCCTTGCAAATAATCAAAGAATTCATATTGGAGAGAAACCTTTCAAATGTAATGAGTGTGGCAGAAGCTTTAATCGCTCCTTAAATCTCTCTGCTGCTGCTACTGCTGCTAATTCACTTGAGTCGTGTCCGAATGTGTGCGACCCCACAGACAGCAGCCCACCAGGCTCTCCCGTCCCTGGGATTCTCTAGGCAAGAACGCTGGAGTGGGCTGCCATGTCCTTCTCCAGTGCCTGAAAGTGAAAAGTGAACGTGAAGTAGCTCAGTCATGTCCCACTCTTGGCAACCCCATGGACTGCAGCCCACCAGGCTCCTCCATCCATGGGATTTTCTAGGTAAGCGTACTGAAGCAAATCTCTCTAGACACCAGATAATTCATATAGGATGTATATTATATAAATGTGAGGTATGTGACAGTGTCTTTAGTCGAAAACCAAACCTCAGATCATCAGAGAGTTCATAGTAGAATAAAGCGAAGAAAAGTGGGAGAAGGTTATAACTGTAATTTTTGTGGTAAGCTGTTTAGTAACAGTTCATACCTTTTAATTCTTTAGAGAATCTGAGAGGGTAACAGGCAGGAAGGCCAGGGGTCTCCAAATGGAGGAACTAGGCTGCAAATGCCTGGAGAATCCCAGGGACGGTGGAGCCTGGTAGGCTGCAGTCCATGGGGTCGCTGAGTCAGACACGACTGACTTTTCAGTTTCAGTTTCACTTTTCAGTTTCATGCATTAGAGAAGTCAATGGCAACCCGCTCCAGTGTTCTTGCCTGGAGAATCCCAGGGACAGCGGAGCCTGGTGGGCTGCCATCTATGGGGTCGCATAGAGCTGGACACGACTGAAGCGACTTAGCAGCAGCAGCAGCAGCAGGCTGCAAGTGTCAGACATTTTTATCTCTTT
Organism: Sylvicapra grimmia; assembly: GCA_006408735.1. Classification (NCBI taxonomy): domain Eukaryota; kingdom Metazoa; phylum Chordata; class Mammalia; order Artiodactyla; family Bovidae; genus Sylvicapra; species Sylvicapra grimmia. Next base: position 102,174 of record SJYH01007542.1, on the reverse strand, counting down.
TAAGCTGCAGTAGGAAACAAATTGGGTCTGCAAACGGAGGAAATAGGCTGCAAGTGTCAGACATTTTTAATCTCTCTTAAGCGGCAGGAGGAAACAAACTAGCGATATTTTTTTCCTTCTGTATATAAATTTAAAAGGAGGTATCTCTTAGAATACTGTGTTGCCGCAATGACACCTGGTTTCTCCTGAAGTTAACTATTCTCAAACCTTGAGTTAACCAATGCATTTTTCATATGAAATGTTTGTCTTAAGCTATGTAAATGTACTATGCATTTGCCCCAAACTCCCTTTTCAAGTCAGTTCTGCCTAATGGCTCAGAACCTACTTGACAAACCAGTATGTTATACTCAGATATTGTTCCCCTAATCTATGTAAATGAAACTATTTGTNCTTTGAGTGATGTCAGAGAAGCCTGCGTGACGGGCACTGTGATAGTGTTGTTCACGTGTACTATCACCATGCCCTTTGAGCCTCACCAAGAGGTGTAGGAACTTCTCCTGACAGGGGTCCTGTCCAGGTTCACACCCTCATATTTGTGAGGCTGTTGACTAAACTGTTGCTGATGCTGCATGCTTGTCACCTGGGTGCTATTGATCATTCTTCCTCCACACTTAATTTAGTAGCAATTTAATGACAGAGCTTATGTAGTGGAGTGATAACTTCAGTGATGAACCATCATTTGTTTTTTTTCAAGGCATAGCTACTTTCCTTTTTTTTTGTATTTGTATGCATTATAAATGATTGTCTTTTATATTTGTCATTAAGTTTCTATTTTTTTTCTCTTTGTATTTTATTTGCCATATGTGGGATGGTTTGTTAAGAAAGCTCCCCTACCCTTATGGTGGAATTGGTGATCAGTACTTTTTAGAGTTCTTTATGTATTCTTGATGTTAAACTATTATTGAATATATGCTTGGCAATTTTTTGGTATTATAGTGTACACTGTTTTTTCACTGCTGAGGATGGTTTACTGCACGATATTTGATAATTAGGATGTGTGCAATTTACCTTTTTTATTTTGTTGGCGTGAGCTTTTGGTGTTGTATCTGATAACTCATTGGTGAATCCACTGTCGAGAATCATTTTTAGGTTATCAAACGAAATTATGGATGCTAGGCAAACTTACTGTGATAATCGTTTCAAAGTATACATATTAGTTAATTTTTTCTATGTACTTTAAACTTACACAATGATATTCGTTATTGTAAGAGTTGCTTATACAACCCCTTTATGTCATTGTTTAAAGAGCTGGGTTTAGAAACGGGAAATAATTAAAACACGTTGGATAAANAATGACAGAGCTTATGTAGTGGAGTGATAACTTCAGTGATGAACCATCATTTGTTTTTTTTCAAGGCATAGCTACTTTCCTTTTTTTTTTATTTTTTATGCATTATAAGTGATTGTCTTTTATTTTTGTCGTTAAGTTTCTATTTTATGTTACTCTTTGTATTTTATTTGCAATATGTGGGATGGTTTTTAAAGAAAGCTCCTCCACCCCTATGGTGGAATTGGTGATCAGTACTTTTTAGAGTTCTTTATGTATTCTTGATGTTAAACTATTATTGAATATATGCTCTGCAAATATTTTGTATTATAGTGTACATTGTTTTTTCACTGCTGAGGATGGTTTACTGCACAATATTTGATAATTAGGATGTGTGCAATCTACCTCTTTTTATTTTGTTGGCGTGAGCTTTTGGTGTTGTATCTGATAAATCATTGGTGAATCCACTGTCGAGAATCATTTTTAGGTTATCTATACAAAATTATGGCTACAAGGCAAACTTACTGTGATAATGGTTTCACAGTATACGTATCAGATAATATTTTCTCTGTAGCTTAAACTTACACAATGATATTTGTCATTGTAAGAGTTGCTTATACAACCCCCATTATGTCCCTGTTTAAAGAGTTGGGTTTAGAAAGGGGAAATAATTAAAACACGTTGGATACAAGAAACAATAACGCAGTTTATGATCATTTAAAGTGTCTTGCTCTTAAAAGGCTGTGGTTAGTGACCCAAATGATCACATCCCTTAAGTCCTCCATCTCAGACACCCAGGT
>SJYH01007542.1:34356-84456 GCA_006408735.1 Sylvicapra grimmia | reverse complement strand
CCTTTTCCTATTTGAAACCAGTCTGTTGTTCCATGTCCAGTTCTAACTGTTGCTTCCTGACCTGCATACAGATTTCTCAAGAGGCAGTTTAGGTGGTCTGGTATTCCCATCTCTTTCAGAGAAGTATTAATAAGTTAGCCAGATCTCCAGGGATTGGAAAACAGCATAGGGAGAACTGCCCTGTCTCAGTGATGGGAGTGGGGAGGCGAAGGGCTTTGAGGGACATCAGAGGTGGAGAGTCCCTAACTGGGTTTTGCCTGGGTTTGAGTCCAGGCCTCTTGGGTTAGGGTCTCGAGTTGTGTTTTCACCCGGTTGGAGTCCCCGCTACAAGGGTTCAAGTCTCAATCTGAGGTGGCCGGTTTTATGGTGCTGGCAGAGAAGGTAAGGAGCAGAGGAAGAAAGGGCTGGAAGGAAGCATAGCCGCATGGCCTGCTAGAGAGTGGGGAGGAAGGGAGAGTCACAGGGAGAGGAGTAATCTGGAGTGCAGAGAAGGAGCCGAAATGGGGGAAGAAAGAGGCAGACATAGGTATGGATTTTTGAAAGACTCAGGAAGGTTGGGGAGAGAGAGCATTTCGAGGGGGAACGAATTGCAGCAGCCTGGGACAGGACACGTGTGAGGGAGGAAATAGGATGGGAACAGCAGGAGAGCAGAGGGGGAGAAAAAGAGACACCAAGTCCCGGATGAAATAGGGAGATAGGTGAACAGAGGGGTAAGCTCGATGCAGGTGTGGCCAGTTGTTTGGATACAGATGATTTTTTTAGTTATACAGAGGAGGCTGAGAATTTGAAAACTCCTGTCTATAAGGCCTGTGTCTTTCTTTATTACTTGTGGCAGAAGATGACTTTCATTTGCAAACCCTGTTGAGCCTGGGGCAGTGGCTTGATTCACTGAGCTGTGAGTGACCCCCTTCCCTTGTCCTATCATGAGATAGAGGTCAGGGAAGAAGAGACCTGGGGCAAGAAATGACCGACTCTAGAGCATCACACTGTGGTAGCTTTTGGTTTTTTTTGATGAATTTTTTTGGCTGTGCTGTGCTGTGGGCTTAGGAGTTGTGGCTCCCAGGTTCTAAAGCACAGACTCAGTAGTTGTGCACAGGCTTAGTTGCTTGTACTTGTGGCATCTTCCTGAACCAGGGATAGAACCCATGTCCCCTGCATTGTCAGGCAGATTCTTATCCACTGTATCATTATTGGGTAGCATTTTTAAAGGAACACTTTTTTTTTTAATGAATTCACATTTTCTCCTTTCTTTATGTACGGTGCTTTTTGTAGCTTGGAATAGTGCTTGGGTCCAGCCCCTGTCGATCCAGGGAAATTTGAAGGGTGAATGGCGTAGGCGAGGAAAGCTTATTTATTTAGAAATATAAGATTAGATTAGGAAAAAATAGTGTGGTAGGAAAATTTAGTGGAGAAAAGAGGCTGAATAACTTGGTTTATGTGGAAAGCCAATAAAGTTCCAGACAAGGAACTTGCACTATCTACGTTAAGCCACTGGCGTCCTCTTGAATGGTGGGGGGTGCTCCACCATGGGCTCCCTCTCGCGTGGATCTTAGAAGCTGGGGCGAGTAAGTAGACATGGTGAGCGTCCATGCCCCAGATGGGAATTCAGCCAGAAAACAGAGTAAAGACATGGGGGAAACCAGTCCAGTGACTGGCCCATCCTCTATTGTCCAGCAGACTTTTTATACCATTTTTTTGTACATAGAGATCAATGGATAATATAAAATTATGCTGCGTCAGCAGCCCTGACACTTATCAAGACCAGGCTTTCTCTCTGTATACCTAGTTGTATACACAAACCTTAGGTGATTTACATCAACTTCTGGCCAGAAGGCCAATTAACATTTTACAGCCTTTTTTCTGATAAGGGTTTGTCAACCAGAAGACTTATTTATGTTTTTCTTCTGAAGTCTGGTGCCACTCTCAGAAAGCACTGAATAAAGTTACATTCTTACATAGCAAAGATACAACAATTTATAACAATGAAAAGGAGTACAGTGATTTATAACAAAGAAAAGTAATTAACTCAAAAGTCTAGTGTTGCTCACATCAAAACTACTATATTCCTATTTCTATATCCCAATTACATTGATTAATATCCTTCAGGTGCCTAAAAGATAAAGAATAAGGAGGCCTGGCAGCAGTCATTGACTCAACAGTGAAAATCCATCACCAATATGATTTTTAGCTCTTTAGAAAAGGCTCTGTATCTTTAAGATGCTTGAAGCTTTGTGTCTCTCGCGGTTGGGGGGCTGTAAGCAATTCGCAAGGTGTAAAAATTCCGGAGGAACCTGTTAGGCAAGTTAGACAGGCATCAGAGGGGGTTTGAGCTGAAAGATTCCTTTCAAATGCAGAAGACTGAAGCCCTAAGTTAACTTTTTCCAGACAGTGTCGGAAGAGTGGAAAAGTACAGTACAATAAGGCAGGCAGTGTCTGGTTTTTTGGGGGTAGATGTTCAGGAAAACTCAGGGGGAAGCCCTGAAGCCAGATCACGCCTTTGTGTTTTGTCGGGCTTCCTTCCTCATGACCTTTGCCATGGGCGGGATTCCTCACGCTGGCTCCCGGCAGAATAGGTCTTAATTCATTCAGTTTCTGTACTCGTTTTTAACTTCAGAAATAAACTTTTTTAGTTTCCAGTATTCTACTCTTATCATCCTTTTCTAAATATGATTATTCTCCACATTTTTTTAAACTTTGACACCAGATTTTTAGATTAAAAATAATTCACAGTTTTTTTTCCAAATTTTTTTCAGATTCATTCCTTGCCTGAGTGTATTCTTCCCTTCATCTCATACGTTTGAAATTTTCATTGGTAAGTAGTAAATCATCTTAGACTATTTTGTGCCATACTTAGCAAAAGTGTCACCTCGTTTATCAGTTCTAATGAGGTCGATGAACCTAGAGCCTATTATACAGAGTGAAATAAGTCAGAAAGAGAAAGACAAATACTGTATATGAATGCATGTATATGGAATTTAGAAAGATGGTACCAGTGATCCTACATGCAGGGCAACAAAGAGAGACACAGATGTAAAGAACAGACTTTTGGACTCAGTGGGAGAAGATGAGGGTGGGATGATTTGAGAGAATAGCACTGAAACATGTAAATTACCATATGTAAAATAGAATGATCAGTGCAAGTTCAGTGCTTGAAGCAGGGCACCCAAAGCCAGTGCTCTGGAACAGCCCAGAGAGATCTGGTGAGGAGGGAGGTGGAAGGGGGTTCAGAATGGGGGGCTGCTGCTGCTGCTAAGTCGTGTCAGTCGTGTCTGACTCTGTGTGACCCCATAGATGGCAGCCCAACAGGCTCCTCTGCCCCTGGGATTCTCCAGGCAAGAATACTGGCGTGGGTTGCCATTTCCTTCTCCAATGCATATGCATGAAAGTGAAAGTGAAGTCGCTCAGTCGTGTCCGACTCTTAGCGACCCCATGGACTGCAGCCTACCAGGCTCCACCATCCATGGGATTTTCCAGGCAGGAATACTGGAGTGCGGTGCCATTATAGTCACTAGCAGTCTGTTAATGAAGGAAAGGAAGGTTTTAAAACTCAATGGCACCAGGCCCCTCATCCATAAGATGCATTTTGGGATAAACTTGGCAGCAGATGATTCATCCCAGGCCATAAAATGATTAACTTGAATCTTGTAGAAGGGCAGATTACCATGCAAATAGTTTTGTTTACATAGATTAGGGGACAATATCTGAGTATAACATACTGGTTTGTGAAGTAGGTTCTGAGCCATTAGGCAGAACAGACTTGAAGACAGAGTCTGGGGTAAGTGCATAGTCCATTCACGTAGCTTAAGACAAACATTTCCATAAGAAAAATGCCTTGGTTAACTCAAGGTTTGAGAATAGTTAACTTCAGGTAAAACCAGGTGTCATTATGGCAACAAGGTATGTTAAGAGAAACCTCCTTTTAAATTTGTATAGAGAAGGAAAAAAGTATCACTAGTTTGTTTCCTCCTGCTGCTTGAGAGAGAGAAAAATGTCTGACACTTGCAGCCTGTTTCCTCCATTTGGAGACCCCTGGCCTTCCTGCCTGTTACCCTCTCAGTCCCTCCTTTTCTTTTAGAAAAATTATGTTTCCTAGGGAAAAGGGGCATCGTTCTCATTCCATAACTGCTTCTGAGCTGACAAGGGACATTGTCCTTAAATTGGTGAGGCAACATATTCTCCTAACCCTCATACCGAAGATGTCTGATCCAGGGCCCCCAAATAGTAGTTGGAAGAAGCTGCAGCAGTAGCAGGAGTTTGAGCAACTATTGCAGGAAGGGGGACCCCTTCCAGGGTCCGAAACTGAGCTCTTGTCTAACACTTGTAAATGCGTTGTCCAAGGAGACATATATGCTGACAAAGCAAGAGATTTTATTGGGAAGGGCACTTGGGTGGAGAGCAATAGGGTAAGGGAACCCAGGAGAACTGCTCTGCCACGTGGCCTGCAGTCTCGGATTTTATGGTGATGAGATTAGTTTCCGGGTGGTCTTTGGCCAATCATTCTAATTCGGAGTCTTTCCTGGGTGGCACACGCATCGCTCAGCCAAGATGGATGCTAGCGAGAGGGATTCTGGGAAGTGGACAGGCACTCCATGTCTCCTTTTGACCTTTCCCGAACTCTTCAGGCTGGTGGTGGCTCATTAGTTCCCTATTCCTTATCAGGATCTCCTGTCATAAAACAACTCATGCAGATGGTTACTATGGTGCCTGGCCAGGGTGGGCGGTTTCAATCAGTGTGCTTCCCCCAACACAGCCATTTGTAACTTAAAAGCTTTCATGCAGCTAGAAACAAATCCAGTTACATAGTTACAGATGCAGGGAGCAAACAGCAAAAACAAAGCAATCAGAATTATTGTAAGTACAATAGTTTTCCACCATGGGGCACTAGTTAACATCTCCCAAAATGAGGCAATTGAGGCTTCAGGAATATCCATAGCCCCAATCATCTTGTTCATGTGTTTAGTAAAATGAGTAACATTAGGTATATTATTAGGTATATATACCTGAATAATATCAGGTATATATGTACAGCTTTGGGCACATGTTCCTCCTTGAGCAGCTGTCAGAATATCTAAAGCCAATCTGTTTTGTAAAACCACCTTTCTAATTTGTGCTTCTTCAGCATTAAGAGCTGAAATAGCTTTTTGAGAATCTTGTAATGCCTGTTGAGTAAAATTAGTCAAAGCATCCACTCGTAGCATAGCATCTGTAGTTCCCAAAGAGGGAACAAAGACTGCAGCCAAATAATCATACCAGTGTAATACAGACCTTGCCCACCGAGTTTTAAGGTGGGGTAAATTAGCAGGCTTTTCTGGAAGCTCTGAAAATATAAAGCCATGAGTAAAGGCTAGACCCAGAGTGCATCTCCCTATCCAACCAAGGGGAAGCCATGCCCATAAGTAAGAGCCACGTATCCAATAGGTCCCGTTTGGAGCAAGCCAGCTGACTGAGATATCCAGTTCCATTTAGTGCTTGGCCAGACAAAGGGAGGACCTGAATTGGGGTTGGAAAACACGGGAATGAGTAGGTTGCATACATCCTAAGGCAAAAATCCTAATTGTTTCCAATCATTGTAATGAAGTTGTTGGCTGATTTTTAGGGATGGCTCTGTTTGTTCCCAGCATATACGAGCAGTAGATACTTGACGTCCTCTTTCAGGAGTTAGCCATATAACCTCATCCCATATTTGATAAACGTCAGGTAAAAAACCATTAGATCCAGACCTATTTGCCTTAAGTGTAGCAAAATAGTCATTAAACCGAGACAATGTATAATCAAAATTAAAAGTCACATTATGTCCATAGTTAAAGTACAAAATGTTGCACCAGTCCATTTTAGGGTTGGTAGATGCCATCAGATGTAGAAGAGGCATCACATATGATTGCTGTCAAAGGTATTCACAGACTTGGAGAAAGTCTTTTTCTTGAAGTGGAGATATCCACCACAGGAAGCCTTTCATGATGAAGAGAGACCCGGCAGTTAGACCAATTGTGGAATGCAGCGGGTTGAGCCCAGGACAAGAAGTCATTGTCTTGAGGATCAAACGGCACACTCCGGATATTTGGAGTCAGCAGAAGTAGGCTCACATAGATTATCTGCCCATCTGAAAGGTACAAAGTCAGAGCATAGAAAGTAAAGACATAAAATGAAGTCACTTAGTTCTGGTCAGGGTGCCGCCTCTTAACTCAAGTGTGATGTACCCATGAATCAATTCCTGGCACTTTGACAGCTGTGGAAGAAGAAAGAATTACCCTGGTAAGGGCCTTCCCAGAGGGGCTCGAGGGATGGGCCCCCAGATCCCAGTGTTTTTATGAGGACCTTGATTCCTGGCTCAAATAGAGGCTTGCTTGACTCAGAGGCTGGGTCAGGAGTCCTCTCCCGGATTTCTGTTAATGCCTGTTTAAAAGCTGAGAGCTGAGTTACATAACTAGTTAATTCCAAGGCTTCAGGGTCTATAACAATGTCTGTGCATAACAAAGGCCTTCCATAACTACATTCAAAGGGGGACAGTCCCTCCTTTTGGGGGGCAGTTCAAGCCCTCATTAAAGCTATGGGTAGGACTTTAATCCAGTTGTCCTGCATCTCTTGAGTTAATTTGCACAGATGTCTTTTGATAATGTCATTAGATTTTTCAACCTTTCCTGAAGATTGGGGTCTCCAGGAACAGTGTAAGTGATATTCTGTTTCTAGAGCTTTAGATACCCCCTGAGTTACAGCAGCTTTAAATGCGGAGCTATTGTCACTCTGAAGCCTCCGTGGCAGCCCAAACCTGGGGATAATTTCATGGATTAAAATCTTTATAACCTCCTTAGCCTGCTTATGACAGCAGGGAAATGCCTCACTCCATCCAGTAAAAGTATCTACCCAAACTTGTAAGCAAGAATATCAGTTAGTTTTGGGCATATGAGTAAAATCAATTTCCCAGCCCTCTCCAGGATACTTTCCACTTTGTTGTAATCCAGATATGGCTAGCTTCTCAGTCTTTGGGTTATTTTTTTGATAAACCTCACACCTTTTGATAATGTTCTTTAAAGTTTTCATTACATTTCTACCTTCAAACAAACGAGAAGCCATCTGGTAAGTACTCTCTGCACCCAAATGAAAACTCTGGTGTAAACCCTTAAGAATTTTCCATTGAGCATTTTCAGGAATTATTAATCGTACATCCTCAGACTATAACCATTCTTTATTTGTAATCTTAGTTCCTCTTTTCTCATATCTTTCTAATTCTTCCTCAGTATGTTGTGGTTTTTCCTGTTGCACAGGACCTGTCCAGATCAAAGGCGTCTGCAGTGAAGGGGTTTCATAAAGTGCTGCTTTTCTGGCTTGAGAGTCAGCCAGCTGATTACCTTCAGCTGCTTTACTCCCATCCCTGCTGTGCCCTTTGCAGTGCATAACAGCCACACAATATATAGCAGTTAAAAGTCTCTCAGTCTCTCTGAAATGCTTAATAGGTTCTCCTGTTGCTGTTTTAAACTGTCTTTCTTTCCATATTGCAGCATGAGCATGTAAAGTCAAATAAGCATACTTAGAATCCACGTAGATATTTACTCGCTGCCCTTTGCTTAACTCTAGAGCTCGGCTCAGAGCCACAAGGTCCACTAACTGAGCACTGGTTCCCTGGGGGAGAGATTTTGTTTCTGAAACCTGTTCAGCTGTCACCATAGTGTAACCTGCGTTATGCTTTCCATCCTGAACAAAAGAACTGCCATCTGTAAATATTTGCATGTCAGGATTGTCTAATGGGGTATCCATTAGATCCTCCCAAGCTGCATAGTTTAAAGTTAGAAATTGGGAACAATCGTGATCAGGTGTTTCATTTTCCTTCTCAGGAAGGAAAGTGGCAAGATTTTAAATGTCCACAGACTAAGCTTAGTTACTGGTCCTTCTAACACAACAATGACTGATATTTAAGAAGCCTACTGTTTGTCATCCAAATATTAACCTTAGAATTTAAGATTCTACTCATCATGAGAAGTCAGGACAGTAAGATTTCGTCGATTAATTATTTTTAAAGATTCAGGTGCTAATAAAGCCGCTGCCCCAATTACTCTTAGGCAGTGGGGCCACCCACGTGAAATTACATCTAATTTTCTGCTTAGATAAGCAATAGGTTGCTGGTGAGGCCCTCGGGCTTGTGTCAAAATTCCCAAGGCCATATCTTTTCTTTCAGTGACAAACAAATTAAATCCTGACCCTGTGGGCAAGCTCAAAGCGGGAGCTTGCAGGAGGGCAGTCTGAAGAACCTTAAAGCCTTTTGAGTATCTGGAGACCAAAGCAGTTTGTCTGTTTGGGCCTGCTGAATTTCAGCTATAAGTTTATATAAAGGCCGGGCAAGGTCCCCATAACCCAGAATCCAAGTGTGACAGTAGCCTGTGATTCCCGGAAATCTTCTCAATTGTCTTAAAGTCATAGGTAGGGGATGACTTAGTATGGGTTTAATTTTCTCAGGGCCTGTGGCCCTAGTCCCTTCTGATATGATTAGGCCCAGATATCTATCAGACTGTTGACAAAGCTGAGCCTTTTCTCTTGATGCCTTATAACTGCAGCCTGCCAGAAAGTTTAAGAAATCTTCTGAGGCTCTTGAACAAGCTTCTTCTGTCTCAGCACAGAGCAAAATATCATCTACATATTGTAACACCACCACTTCGGAGCTATTAAAGTTTTGTAGATCCCGTGACAAACTTTGTCCAAATAAGTGAGGAATGTCACAAAATCCCGGGGGCAAAACTGTCCAGGTTAACTGAGAAGCTGACTGCATAAGGTCTTCAAAGGCAAATAGAAATTGACTTTCCTCCGCCAAAGGCACAGAATAGGAAGCATCTTTCAAATCAATTACTGAGAAATACTTGGCTCGTTCAGGAATTTCAGACAATAGAGTATAAGGATTAGGCACCATGAGGTGTAAAGGAACTACAGCCTCATTTATTATTTGTAAATCTTGAGCTAGTCTCCATTTACCATTTGATTTCTTTATACCCCAAATAGGAGTGTTGCATGGACTGTTACAGGAAACTAATAGTCCCTGCTCCTTTAAATTTTCGATGATGTGTTTTAACCCTGAACTTCAGGTTTCAGTGGGTACTGCTTATGTGGAAATAAGTGGATCTTTGAGCTTGACGGTTACAGAAATAGCATTTTGTGCTCCACCCACAGATTTTCCATCAGCCCATACTCTAGGATTTACATTTTGTTCAACTAAAGGGAGAGAAAGGGAGGGCTCCATATTTATGAAAACAGAGGCATGGACCTTGTTCAGTATATTCCTCCCCAAAAGGGGTGAGGGAGACTCTGACACAATCAGAAACTCATGTGAAAATAGCACAGAATCTCAGTTACAACATAAACAATAACTGAAATAATGCCCTTTGGCTCCTCCAGACAGTCCCATTACGGAAGTGGATCGGGAAGGAAGTGGGCCAGGGGCTTCAGTAAGCATGCAGTAAGTTGCCCCAGTATCTAAAAGGAAATCGATGACTTGGCCCCCCACAGTTATGAATACCCAGGGTTTCTCAGGTGTAATTAGGACAGGAGCTTGTGTGGGGACCCCCGGGCACCTTCAGTCCTGATTGTCTTGAGAGTCTGACCCCAGGTGTCATTATGACAACCTAGTATTTTAAGAAAAACCTCCTTTTAGATTTGTATAGAGAAGGAAAAAAATATCGCTAGTATGTTTCCTCCTGCTGCTTAAGAGAGATAAAAAAGTCTGACACTTGCAGCCTATTTCCTCCCTTTGGAGACCCAGTTTGTTTCCTGCTGCTGCTTAAGAGAGATAAAAATGTCTGACACTTGCAGCCTATTTCCTCCCTTTGGAGACCCCTGGCCTTCCTGCCTGATACCCTCTCAACATCTTGTAATAAAATAGACATATTTTCAACTGTGGTTTTACCAAAAACATGAATTGTGTGTATGTGTTTATGTGTGCACATCAAATGGATATTTCTGGTCTCAGCTCTTTACCAGAGAGTAACAGAGGTATGACATTAGATCTTGTGAAATTAAAGGCATTTCTTTGAGAAATGGGAAAATAAAAGAACATTTAACATGATAAAACCAACAAAATGCTTCATTCTTTCCTTTCAAAAAAAGAAAGAAAAAAAAAAAAAACAACACACAGTTTAACTGGTTAGTCTAATGGCCTGCTTTCTCCATTTTCTATGATCAGTGAAAAAAAGTGAGCTGTGCGGTGATATGAAGATGTTTCCCGTCAGGTCCCATTGTGACTTTTCTGTGCAAATGAGGAAGGATGGGCTGGATTGACCTGGAACCTTCCAACAGAGCCTCTCTCTTCATAATGAAAAAGATTGCTCAGATCCTATTTCCAAGCTGACCCCTTACATTGTTTTTTGTACCAGTGGATATATATTTTCAATTTTATATTTTTAAAATATTTTACTGCAATCGTATAATAAAGAATTACCTGCTTGGTATCAGTTTGACCCAATCTTGAAAGAAAAGTTTCTTTTGCTCAGATACATGACAGATGTTCCTGGTCTTAAATGGGATGGGCAATAAGGACAAACTTGGCCCCCTTGCCCTTCAGCCTCCCATTTAATTATTCATTTATACCCGGTTCTCTTTACTCAGCTCAGACCTTCTCATGAACGACTTCTCTCTGGGCCTGAGGGAGCGCACTTGTAACGTGCAGATGAGAAACTAGACCAGAATCTCTGAGCATGAGCAACACTGACCCCTGAAATGATTAGCCAATTGGCTGTGTGTCTGTGTGTGGCAGTTCTGGTTTGGAGGGAGTTTCTGGTGGTAATTTGAATTTTAAATAGATCCCAGTCCTCCCCGAATGAAAAAAGAAAAGGAAAACTGTCGGATGGAGGCAGGATCACAGGCTCAGAATTAGATGACTTCTATGAATAAGGCTAAATCTGAAGGGAGATTTTTTTTACGTCCTGACTTTCAGGCCTCCACTGGCTTTCATTTGTTCTTGGGTCAAAAGCTTGACTCCTCGCTGTTTGTCCACAGCCCTCTGTCAAGCTCAGGGCCCTGTCAGTGTCTCCAGCCTCATCCTGGGAGTTGACCCTTTGCTCATGGTTCAGCCTGTCCTGGTCTCATTTACCTTTTCTCTGTTCCAAATACCAAAACCATTTCTGTCTGACATTGTAGTTCCTTTTCTCACTTTCAGGTCACTGTGCCTCAGGCCCTTTGTTACCCTTCAAGTCTAGGCTCAGAGAGGTTTCCCCATCCCCTCCTAACAGTCTCTCTCATGTTATCCAGGTTTATTGCCTCTGTATCAGTTGCCATCAGCAGAAATTAGTGCCCTTCTTCATGGGTTATTTTGAGTCCTTCCTGGTTCCCCTCTTTTTAGGGCTCATAGTGTTCCTCTTCTTCCTAGCATCGCTGCAGTACCTGATAATGAAAATGTCTGTAGATGGCAGGACTATGGGTTGGGCTGAATAATCCTCAGGGAAGACCAAGAGAACAGGGCAGGTGATGAAGATGTTTCCCATGTTCTGGACATTTCAGCTGTAATTGATCTTTACCCCATGTGACTATTTAATTACTCAAAAGATGAGCCAAGAAATATAGGAAGTCCTGAAAAGCCCTACAGAACTGGTGTCCTCAAGCAGTGGGCTAAGGTGTCCTCTCGTTTATTCTGCTGGGTTTCATCCTCTGCAGCCCCCAGATCTAAGCTCTGTCCATCCAGGGACCAGTCACCATTGTGGACAGCAGCTTTGCCACCTAGGAGTTCATGTGCTCCGTATCAGCATTGTGATTTCAGTGTGCTGAGGATGACCGCCTGACACCCCAAGAGCTAGAATATCTTCCAAGTAGGTGTGGGTGGAGAAAACAGGAGAGAGTGAGACCTGGAGACCCTTGCTTTGAGACTTCCTCATCTCAGATGCCTTTGTACGTGGACTCCATAATGTCCCCAGGTGGTGGCAGACTTTCCCAGGAGGGCCAGTCTCTTGATTTTCATACTGCATGTGCAGTGTCCTTTGGGTGGTAGCTTGTGGGCAATCCTCTTGTGATCCCCTTTGCTAGGAAACGCCTGTGCTCTTCAGTCTTGCTTAGTCCAGTCATCAGGGAGGAGAGGTAGACAAATGGGGAAAGCGGAGGGAGCCTGGTGGGGTCTGCACAAGGGTTGTGGCAGTACTTGGGAGCATCAAGGTGAGCCCAGTGAATGGAGTGTGTGCCAATGCCAAGTGTAGTTGCAGGGACAAGGGGTGTGTGGATCTGTTGGAAGAGAATGTCTCCGTTGAGGCTGGAGTACCTGGAAGCGGGTTTGTTGGAGAGCCCGCATGGAGTGGTTTGAGGTTCTACTGCCTGAGCTCGTGTTCCCTGGGACAGCAGTGCTGAGGCTGACATGTGCCTGCACAGGTTTGATTTGACAACTCGTGACCACACGTGAGCAGCAATGAAGGACGTGGAATTCAGCCAAGAGAAGTCTTTTCCACTGTTAGAACTGTGGCCTGGGCTGAGCCTGCAGGCCCCTGTGGGTGCAGGAGGATGGGAGCCTTGGGCTTGAGGGGCTGGTTCTAGCAGGTGCCCCGAGCATCCACTCCACTCCCTGGCTTTTGTTGACTCTTTGAGCAGGCAGGCACCATAGAGTAACAGGGAAAATCTCAGGTCATTTTTTGCATCCACTTTGGTATCATTGTGTACTTGGGGTTGCTGGTGCAGAAAGGTTCATGTGCATTTGGGAAGATACCAAGAGAATCTGGAGTGTTTCCTTGGAAGATGCTGAGGTCAGTGGGCCATTGCATCATTGGAATTATCCCTCTTTTTCATAGTCTTTGGAGATTTCGATGTTTGACCTGGATCACTCACTGTAAATGAAAATATGGTGTCTTGTGTCTGTGGATCCTTGGGTGTCCTCTTTTGTATTTTGCCTCATGCATGAGCTGTCAGGGCTTGGAATGCTTTTTGTTTGTATAAGAGGGTTAGAGGCTCATTATGGGCTCTGTGGGCACTCTGTTGGACACCATGAAAGTTTGTTAAGTTTGTTTGAGTCCCTCTGGGAAAATAGGAGTACTAAGGTTAAGATTGCAGAATGCTTGTTATAAGGTGGTCCTGCTTGATAGGGATCTCTGGGCCCATCCTGAGAAGAGTCATAAAGTCCTGTGACATAGAGGAGGATGCCTCCAAAAAATCAGAGGGCAGCGATGCCACAGTCATCTGCAGCCTGGAGGCTTGTCGTCTAGAAGATGCAGCTGCAACTGTCTTGCTGTCAGGCTGGGTTCTGTGTTATCCACTCCTGTCCCTCCCAAAATAAGCACACATACAGGCACAGTACAGAAAACACGGAATCTTAACTGCATTGTTGGTGGTAATGTAAATGGTACTGCAGTGTTGGAAAATAAAATGGAAATTCCTTAACAAATTAACATAGAACAGGCCTACAGTCTGTGAAACCCATTTCTGACAGATATCCAAAGGAAGAACAAGCAGTTTTTCAGGGATATGTCCACAGTCCCATGAGTGTGACTGGATTTGCAGTAGCCAAGGCATAGACACAGGCCAGATGTCTCTTGACAAAAGAATAGGTTACAAAAGTGTGGTATAGAAATATTTATTATATACTGTATATTCATGAACTATTTTTTTCTCTGTATATAAGTATAAAAATCAAGAATCCTGCATTTATGCCAGAATGAATGAACCTAGAGAACATTATGCCAAGTTAAATAAGCCTGACAAAGGGGGACAGGCACAATGTGGAAACTAGAATTGTCAAACTCGTGGAGCCATCAAGTAATAACGCTTTTACCATGAGCTGGGTGGAGGGGGAAATTGGGCACTGGTAGTCAAAGAGTAGAGACTTGCCATTGTAAAATAAGTAAGTTCTGGGGATCTGAGGTACTGCATGCTGCCGGTAGTGTTTCTATATCCTTGAAATTCGCCAAGAGAGAAACAATACAGTGTACTCATAGGTTGAAGTGTAACTTACTCGACTATATTAATTATTCAGTGTATGAGTCTATCACATGATCACTTTGTACACAGTACATTTATACCATTTTTGTTAGTTACACCTTAATAAGGCTGAGAAAGAAAAAGAGTTGGGGGAGGGGGGTTGTTTTTCATCTCTGAATGGTGCTCAGTCCAGGCTTCACGAGTCATTGATGATGCATTTTGCATACACATGTGCAGGAGTCCAGCTCCAGCAGCCGGGGAATCAGCCTGAAGAGATGAGCGGTGTCGGCGGAGAATGATGCAGCCTCTGACTCAAGGTACGGGACTCCATGTTTATTTCAAGCTTCAGGTTCTCTTTTATGCTTTGACAAAAGCATTAGGTCAGAGGTTTGGCATTTTCAGTTACTCCTGACCCAGATTTATTGTCTTCATAAAACATTGTTGCCCTTCAAACAGAGTTTCTGCTTCAGCGATTCTCTCAGAATCCTGGTTACTTTAACTTGTGATTACATTGTAACTCATGCTTATGTCTGGGCTGCATACCACATTCCTGTTTATTTCTTATCTTTCTAAATCCTGTTTGCCCCTAGCATCCTAAGCTCACTGTCTCTAAAAAGGCTTGTAGCTATTAAGATCTCTGAAATTCCTAATCTGTATAAGCTATAGTAAAACATGCTAGCACTACCACATTACTTAAATTTTTAGCTTCTAACTATTCTTAATTATTCCTAAACCCTAAATTCAGCAAACTTCCATTGCCATAAACATTTCCCTCACAAATAGATCTCAGATGACAATCCTTCCCATGGTCTCAAGCTGCAGCCTTGGTGCTCATCCTGGAATACTCTTTGTAAAGATCCTTGAAGAAATGTCAATGATTAACTTTATGAATTATTCTCTGGGCACAACTGCAGAAGGCTTTGTGCCTTCTCCTGCTCCTCTCAAGAACAATAAGCACCTTAACATCTTTTCAGTCAACTCAACCGAAGAAAGGAAAAAAAAAGTCAGAATCACAAGACCTAACTCCTTCATCCCAGGTCCATGCCTGCTGGACAAGGAGATGGGGTTGGGGCCGTGCCTCCATTTTGTCAGTAATGTCTAATGCAGCTCCCGACACATGTTTTGTACCCTCTGACCAGAGATTCCCCTTCAGGTAGTTTGTGTTGGTCCACAGCTCATGAATGTTTAAGATGGTCTAGTTGATTCCAGTCTGGATCCCTCAGTGAGCATCAGGACTCTTGAGTCCTCCCAGTCCTGAGGGCTGTGATCTGGGCTGAGGAGGCAATGCTCTGTTCTGAGTGGGGATGGATTAGGGCCTGCTGTGTGACCTGAAGGAGATTGCCTGGTCAGCGGAGGTGCCTCCTGCTGCTGTGTACATGAGGCCTCAGCAGGAGGGGAGTGTGATCCAATTGAAAGTGTGGGAAAGTCTCTCTGTGGAAGTTGACTGTCCTGAGTCCCTCCTGAGACAGTGGCCACAGGGGACTGTCTGTTCCTCATGGTGAGGGCGTCCCTGTGTGTATGTGGTTGGGGCTCAGGAAGGGGATGTGTTGACTCTAAGCATGAAACAGCATGTTTTCAACTTTCATGATAGACCTCTGAAGACTCGTGTTGCCTGAGGAAGCCCTGAAATTAAGGAAGAGGAAAGAAAAGGGGTGAGGCATGGCTCTTTCTCAGGTAAGGTCATATTTAGTCTGTCTTTCCTGAAATGCCCTTCTCTGGACTCGCTAATCGTGTCTGACTCTGGAGTGTCATGTGTAACTCCTGTACACGCACACTCACCCGGGGCCTTCCCTCAGGCCCTGTCATCTCCACTTAGATCCCATCTCTCCGTGACCTGGTGACGTGGCCCTTGTGAGGAGGCTCCCCTGGGTACCGTCCTAGGCAGGGCTTCTCACCCATGGGTTTGAGACGGGGTCTCAGTGCTGTTGGGCAGCAGGGATAGCTTAGGGCCTATCTGGATGTGCTGTCTGCTCTGTCAACCAGGGTAAGGAAACTGCACCTGGAAGTCAGGTGTTAGTATGCACAATAGCTGGTAAAATCTGGGAATCAGATCCGTTGAGCCTGTCCTTTCCCTTTTGTGTATCTTGACATCCTTGTGAATATACCTTACATATACACAGAGAATTATTTCTGAGTACTGTGTTCTGTTCAGTTGGTTTATTTGTCTGTTTTTATACCAGTACCACATCACCTTGATTTCCTTGTGATAGGTGTTGAAATAGAAAGACCTTTTCATCTTCCTTTAAGAGTTTTGCTGTTTTCTCTTTGAATAGTTCTATGACTTTCACCATGTTTTATTTTGCTTCTCCAAAGATTGTCATGGCAATTTTGATAATGAGTTAATTGGTTGCTTGACCCTTTGTGTGGTTATTAAAGAATCTGTTTTGATATAGCATGTTTCTTTTGTAATCTTTATGATTTATACTGATGAAACTTTGTCGTGTGGGAAAGAAGATACATGTACTTTTTTTTTTTTTGTGGACCTTTGGTTTCTTTTTCTCATCTAATTGCTCTAAGGGTTTCAGTGCTTTTTGAACTGTAGTGCAGAGTATGCATCCTTACCTTCTTCTTGACCTCAGATGAAAAGTTTTCATTCTTTCCCCNATTGACCCTTTGTGTGGTTATTAAAGAATTTGTTTTGATATAGCATGTTTCTTTTGTAATCTTTATGATTTTTACTGATGAAACTTTGTCATGTGGGAAAGAAGATCTCATCTAATTGCTCTAAGGGTTTCAGTGCTTTGTTGAACTGCAGTGCAGAGTGTGCGTCCTTGCCTTCTTCTTGACCTCAGAGGAAAAGCTTTCATTCTTTCCCCATTGCTGTGCTCTTTTATAATGGCATTTATTATGCTGATGTTGGTATAATTTATTGTCTGTAGTTTGTTGAGTGTTCCATCTTGAAAGGTTGTCAAATTGTTGTTGAATGGTTTTTTCCTACATCGAGTTGATCCTGTTTTTTTTCCCTTTAATCTGTCAGTGTAGTGTGTCATATTAATTGATTTTTGTATGTTGACTTCTCCTTGCCTTATATGAATAAAATCCACTGGGTCATGGTGTCAGATCTTTTTATTTATTTATTTAAATTATTTTAATTGAAGGATAATTGCTTTACAGAAGTTGTTATTTTCTGCCAAACACCAACATGAATCAGCCATAGGTATACATATGTCCCCTCCCTCCCATCTTCCTCCCTATCCCACCCTGTAGGTTGTTAGAGAGCCCCTGTTTGAGTTCCCTGAGTCAGTCAGCAAATTCACATTGGCTCTCTACTTTATATATGGTAATGTAAGTTTCCATGTTACTCTCTCCGTACATCTCACCCTCTCCTTCCTCCTCTCCCCCCTCCACCTGTTCTCTGTGTCTGTTTCTCCAGATCTTTTTAATATGTGTTGAAGTTGGTTTGCAAGTATTTTAATTTTGCATCAGTATTCCTCAGGGGTATTGGTTTCTAGTTTTCCTTTCGTGTGTCTTTGGGAAGTCAGCAAACTATTAGAACCATGCTTGCTCCATAGAGTTAGCAGGATTAGTGGTAATTCTTTTGTAAATGTTTGCTAGAATTTGGTCCTGTATTTTTCTTAGAGGTTTCTGACTACTTTTTAAATCTCTCTAGTTATAATGGGCTTCCCTGGTGACTCAAATCATAAAGAATCTGTCTGCAGTGAGGGAGACCCAGGTTCTATCCCTGGGTTGGAAGATTCCCTGGAGAAAGGGATGGCTCTTTATTCCAGTATTCTTGTCTGGAGAAATTCCATGGACGGAGGAGCCTTGTGGGGTACAGTGCATGAGATCACAAAGAGTCAGACACGACTGAGTCGCTAACACTTTCACTTTTGAAACATCAGTTTTTTTAATTTCTTAATAAGTAAAATAATTTGTATATTTCTGAGAATTTGCCAGTATCTCCTGTACTCTGTTATTTATAGGCATTATCGGTCATAGTACTTCCTTATCTTTTTTACCTCAGTTGTAATCACTTCTGTTTCATATCTGTTTTTAGTTATTTAAAGCTTTTTTTCTCTTTTCCTTAGTCAAGGTGGGGGTTTTCCTATAGAGTTTTTTCAAAACATCAACTCTTGGTTGGTTTGTTGATTTTTATATTTTTCTACTTTCTATTGTATCTCTGGTTTAATCTTTCTTATTTACATGTTTCCTTCTGCTAAACTTGAGTTTAGTTTGTTTTCTGTTTTCTGCTTCCTAGAGGTCTAAAAATAGATTTAAGATTTAAGATCTTTTCTTTTTTTTACTGTAAGCATTTAATAGTTCAGACTTGCCTTTTAGTACAGTGTTCTTTGTGTGTTATAAATTTTGTAATGTCTTTTCGTTTCCATACGTATTTAAAATTTTCCATGTGATTTTTTTCTTAGACCCATTTGTGGTGTAAGAGTGAGTTGTTTAATGTTCACATTTGAGGAATTTTCTTTTTTTCTTGTGTTTATTTCGTTGTTGTTAGGGAAGATACTTTTATCAGTCTCTTACAATGGTTAATTTTGGCCTGATATGTGGTCTCTCATAGAGAATGTTTTCTGTGTCCTTGAGATACATGTGTTTTCTGCTATTGTTGGGCCGTGTGATCTGTACATGGCTGTTCAATGTTTGCTTCATTTTTCTGAGAGATCTAATGTTAGATGTATATATATTTTTACTTGTTACAGCTTTTTGGTAAATTGACCGTTTTATCATTATACAATATTTATCTCATTGCAATTTTTTTTTCTTCAGTTAATTTTGTCTGATATAACAGTCTCCCCTGCTCTCTTTAGGATGGACTTTTTCCATCCTTTCACTTTTCACCTTTCCATGTGCTTAGGTTTGTGAGTACTACCTGTTTCAACTCTCTGACAAACTCTGTGTCTCTTGCCCTGGGTTTTTCTTCCTGTAATTAGTTCTTCTAGTGGCCCCTGCCCCTGTGCATCTTATGGTGGTAAAAGACAGGCTCCCTGGACAGCTCCTTTCATGCCACTGTAATTTCAAAAGAATGTATTGAATATTTCCTTCCTATCATGATGTTTCTTCAACTAGTCTTGCTTAATAACTGCATTTTTTTCATATTATTTTTTGCCATGATTTTTAATTCTCCAAGAAGTTTTTTTACTTTGCTATTGTGATTTTTTTTTTTGGTCATAATATAATGACTCTTCTAATTTCAAATCACTGTTTTATTAATGGGAAAAAAAGCAAAGAAAGTCTTTGGCTTCTGTTAATGCCTTGCTATGTAAATCTAAATGGAAAAAATTATATTTGTATCTTTGTATATGGTAATTTTATTATGAATTGAGTTCAAGTATTCTTTTATTTTAATGTTTTTACCAGTTTTCTTTGGTAGCCTAGTATAGAATCCTGTTGACAAACTCAGCTGAATACAAAGGATACATTTGTATCATCTGAAAGATGCTGAAACACATGTAAATAAAAGGATGATATAAAATTGTCCAAAAAATCTGTCAAAAGACAAATCCTCTCGTGTCAGTTAATTTTTTATAGATAAGCATGTATGCATGTGTGAGTCTGTGGTTTAGATAGACGACATCATGATTTAAAACCTACATATCACCTTTTTCTTTCAGCTGAAATTATGTTATCAGTATAATCTGTGGCCTTGAAATTTTCTAAGCAATCCTGTTAGTGTTTTAAGTAGTAAATTACTAACAGTTGTGTTTCTGTATTCACGTCTATAATGACCTTTCATGCCATTCCACACTGTTCACCTTGGACTTTTTTTTTTTTTTTCATATTAATACAATATTTATTTGTTTTCCTTCTGTCAAACCCTGAGCCCACCACTTTCCACAGATTGCTTGGGGATTTACAGGAAAGGGAACATACAGGGCAGACACAGGAGAAAGAACTACGGGAGGTGGAAAGAGCTCCTTCACATCGTGAAGAAGATGAGCTAGACCACCATCAGGCAAAAGAGCCCCATGGCCTTTGAGAGGGCCAAGCCCATGGTGTAGAAGAGCTACTGTTTCAGAGAAGGGTTCCTGGCATAACAGTGATGAAGCTCCCGAACACAGTCCCACTTCCAGCCCCAGAGCCAGCCACCCCTGCTGTGGCAGCTCCAGCTCCAGAGAACTTGGCTGCTGTGTCAGAGTCCTTTGAAATGGCACTGGTTTGGAAGCTGTGGCTAGGAATAAGTGAGATGGTTTGGGGACCTGGGGCTGCCAAGCTGCTGTGGCTCTCATCGGTCAGTATCTCTGGTCCTTTACCACCTCTGCGGACAGTGATCACTGAACAGCGGAGAGGTTCTCCCTGATCAGGGAGTGGGTAGAGACTAATTTGGTGCAGGTGTCCATGTTCAAGGGATGAAGGCCCGAGGCCAGAGAGCTGCTCCCCTGCAGAGAAGACAGGAGCAGGGAGGAGGCTCACCTTGGACTTCTTTCAAGTTTTCTTTAGGAGCCCTCTGTCAAAGGACTTGTAATGTTCTCTGTATTACTTCACTGTTAGATGCTTAAGCTTCAGTTGCTGAGCCCAGACTTCTGAGTTCAGGTGCTTCATGTAGCATTTCTTACCTTCTTGATCTGAGTCAAGTTTCTCAGATTGTCTGTGACACAGGTTTTCTTCTGTAAGGTGGGAACAGATGGTTCTTTAATGAGCTATTATATTGATGACAGGTTCTTGCCTGTAAAGTACTTATTTAATGTTTAGAGTAATACTACAATAATTTAGACTTCCCTGGTGGCTCAGATGGTAAAGTGTCTTCCTTACAATGTGGGAGACCTGGGTTCAATCCCTGGGTCGGGAAGATCCTCTGGAGAAGGAATGGCAACCCACTCTAGTACTCTTATCTGGAAAATCCCATGGACAGAGAAGCATGGTGGACTGTATAGTCCACGGGGTCGCAAAGAGTCGGACATGACTGAGCGACTTCACTTCACTTCACAGTAATTTAGAGCAACAGGAAGCCTTGAGACATTTGTTTCTTGCTGCTGTTATCAACATCATACCTGAAAATTTTGACCTTTCCATTAAAAGTGCTGTGGACTTTGTCATCTCTGAAGACACCACTCATGTGTACCTCATCGAGATAATGAGTTGCACTCACTGGGTAGATCATAATATCTGACACTTCTGTATAGCCAAAACAGTGTTGAGCTTTATTTTTATATATTTCATGGATTTTGAACAATGATGAAAAATCCATATTAATTAGAGGATCTCATAAGGTCTTAGCAAAATGCATAAGAAATTGAGAAATTGAGAGATCCATAATTTCTCCAGATACCCCTGCATGGATCTGTTAGAACACATACTTCAAGCAAGTCAATCCTTGCCCCTTACCACCCTTTCTCTTTTGCATGAAAATGAGAACTTTTCATGGCCCTTTTGGTGACATGTGGTGTCATTTCAGGAACGACTNATTAGAGGATCTCATAAGGTCTTAGCAAAATGCATAAGAAATTGAGAAATTGAGAGATCCATAATTTCTCCAGATACCCCTGCATGGATCTGTTAGAACACATACTTCAAGCAAGTCAATCCTTGCCCCTTACCACCCTTTCTCTTTTGCATGAAAATGAGAACTTTTCATGGCCCTTTTGGTGACATGTGGTGTCATTTCAGGAACGACTGACCTCTGAGGATGTGGCCATCGAATTCACTCAGGAGGAGTGGGAATTCCTGGACCCTGCTCAGAGGGCCTTGTACAGGGACGTGATGCTGGAGACCTACAGGAACCTACTGTCTGTGGGTGAGGATGACTTCCTTCCAGAGTTGCCCTAGGGTATCTGCATTTTCCCTGTGTGCTTCTTGGGAGGCCCTAATGTCTTTCATCTGAGAGTTCTGGTGACTGGGGCATGACACAACTTCACAAGGTTAAACTGACCCTCTTAAGATGCTATGTCTGTTTCATGTCACATCTGAGGTTGTCCCAGAGCTTAATTATGTACAAAGCTCACTGGCAGATGTTAAAAAAAAAATACCAAAACCCCCGATTTCTTATTTTCTACCTTTTGAGTTTTGCCCAGTGTTATAAAAAATCCACAGCACTTTAGATTTCTTTCTTCTGATAACGCTGAATATTTATTTGTTTTCACTTGCTTGTTTAGTTTTTTTTTGGCTGCACCATTCTGCATGTGGGATCTTAGTTCCCTGACTAAGGATCAAACCTGCACCCCCTGCAATGGAAATGCAGAGTCTTAACCAATGGATCACCAGGGGAGTCCCAGAATTTCTGTTTCTGATCTGAATATTATCTCCACATTGGAGCCTAAGAAAAAGCTCTGGACAGTGGGGAGTGATGTAAAAGTAGCCAAAACTACAACATATAAAGAAAAACGAGTATCTCAAAAGGGCTTTTTTTTTCTATTTAGGAGTGAGACAAGTTGGTGGATTGGATCCTCTGTGGTTGTTACTTAGGAAAATGTAAGAGTGGGTAGAGAGATCGTCTTTTTGATCCTAGATCCTATGAGGGGAGCATATGTGAATCTCATGGGCTCTTAGCTTGCCATCTGTAGGTCGAATGCGTGGTCCCATCTCAAGATGCTGTAATGTCTGACCTTCATGTTACATTATTTTTACTCTTGTGCTGCTCTACCCAGTCTGGGAATGTCAACTGTTCCTGATGTTCCATTCTCCTTACTTTGTATCATTTTACCTCTTCAATTTCTTTCAAATATATTCCTAAGGGTCTGAAATTTTATCTGGTTTCCTTGCTGTGATAATCCACCTATGTTTAATTGGCAGCCTCTGAGTGAGTCTCTGTGGAGTGGATTTCGTAGGTAACAGAAAACTGTGATGGAGACAGTATTCCTAATGTTATTTTCTTGTTCTGTACAAAGTCAGCACTTGAAGCTATCCAGTAGAGTGGTCAGTATGTTCTAGGATGGTGAGAGAGAAAGTATCACGAGAGCCTGATACATCTTTCCAGGTTATTTTCTGGCTTTGGAGACTCTGTCAAGGGCACCATGACAGTGTTGTTGATGTGTATCAAGGACCATATATTTTAGCCTCTGTAAATGGTATGGGAATTTATCCCAGGACAACTTTGTCCAAGTTCACATTCTCATCTATGAGGCTGTTGGCTGCACTGTTGTTCTGTGCATTGTAGGTATTTTTTTATTTTATCATTGAGTTCAAATTTCTGTGTTACTCTTAGTGTTTCTGTTTTGTATTTGCAATGCGTTGGATGGTTGATTGGGGAATGGTCCCTATGGTGGACCTGGTGATCAGTCCCTCTTAAAATTCTTTATATATTCTTTGTACTCACTTACTATCAGATGTATGATTTCCACATATTTTCTCTTTTACTGTTGATTGTCTTTTCAAACTCACTGCACTTTAATGCAGAGTAGTTTATAATTTTGATATAGTTCAATTTATTAATATCTGGTTTTATTTTGTGGCCTGTGCTTTTGGTGTTATATCTGGTAAATCATTTGTGGGTCCATGCCGGGAGCCAGCATGAGGAACTCCTCCCATGGCAAAGGTCATGAGGAAAGAGCCTTGGCATATGCATAGGAGTGATGGAGCCTCAGGAGACCCCCTGTTCCCGAGCATCTACCCCCAGAAACCAGAGTCTGCCTGCTTTACTGTGTTATGCTTTCCACCTACTTTTCTGACATTAACAGAGGGCTATTCCCTCACCACCTTTTTCTGGGAAAGGTTAATTTAGAGCTTTTAGATAATAAGTCTGCTGGGCATAATAGAATGTTCCAATCCAAACCCCTCTGATGACTTTAGCCTGCCTGCAGGACTCTTACAGCTGCACATGTGATTGTTTGCGGCCTCCCGACTGAGAGGCACAGGAAGCTTAAAACATCCTAGGAATGCAAGGGCGTCAGAGGAGTCAAGATCTTTAGAATAAAACTGATTAAGTGTTTCATTGTTGAGCCAATACTTGCTGCCAAATTTTCATATCTTTTATTTGTTGATATAGTTGGTATATAGAAAAAACAAGTAGCAACATAGATCTTTGAGTTAAGTACCTTCTTTGTTATAACCCACTGCACCTTTGTTCTATAGGGGTGTAACTCTCTAAGGAGATGCAGATTAAAGAAAAACACTTCGGGNTTTTTCTGGGAAAGGTTAATTTAGAGCTTTTAGATAATAAATCTCCTGAGCATAATAGAGTGCTCATATCCAAAAACCCCTCTGATGGCTTTCTAGCCTGCCTGCAGGACTCTTACAGCTGCACATTTGATTGTTTGTGGCCTCCAGACCTCAAGAGACAAAGGAAACTTAAAACATCCCAGGAATGTAGGGGCTTCTGAGGAGTCAAAATCATTAGAATAGGACTGATTATGGGTTTTATTTGTTGTGCCAATACTCGCTGCCAAATTTTCATATCTTTTATTTGTTGATATAGTTGGTATATAGAAAAAACAAGTAGCAACATTAGATCTTTGAGTTAAGTACTTTCTGTGTTATAACTCACTACACTTTTGTTCTATAGGGATGTAACTTTAGTGCTTTAAGGAGATGCAGATTAAAGAAAAACACTTCAGGGGAAATGAGATTAACATTCATTAAGGAAGGGAGCCATAAAGTGTTAACAGGCCTCTTGGCCAGAAGATAATGTAAATCACCTGAGACCTTTTGTATACAAAAATATATACAAAAAGAGTCAGGACTGTTGCCCCTGCATGACTCTGAATTTTCCATTATGTAAAATTTAGGGTATATAAACACCTTTTTAATAATAAAGTTGAGGGGTTTTTTTGCACAAGCCTGGCCTACCCCGTGTCGACTCTTTCTCTTGCTCCCTCTCACTCCCTCTCCTTTGCAGGCTGATCCCTTGGAACACAGAGGCTCACCGAGTCCAGTTAAGGGTCCCACTATTTTTACCGATGCAANTTTTTTTTTTTTTTTTTTTTCTCTTCTGTATCTGTCTCTTATACACATCTCCCGTGTCGACTCTATCTCTTGCTCCCTCTCACTCCCTCTCCTTTGAAGGCTGATCCCTTGGAACGCAGAGGCTCACTGAGTCTACTTACTTGCCCAGGCTTCTGAGACCCACGTGAAGGGAGGCACCCTCAGCTATTCAAGTGGGCGCCTGTGGCCCTACGTAGATGGTGCAAGTTTCTTGTCTTGAAACTTTATTAGCTTTCTGTGTAAACCAAGGAATATCACCCTCTTTTCTCCACTAGTTTTCCTACTACACTATTTTTTCCTAATCTCTCTTTATATTTCTGAGTAAATAAGTACGTTTTTCCTCGCCTACTCTGTCTACCCTTCGAATTATCCTGGATCCACCAGGGCTGGACCTCAGCACTAAGCCACACTGGTTCAGGATCTCAGGTAGTCCTCAGAAGTGCAGACTCAGTTGGGCCTCCATTTTGTGCCCTTACCAGATCCAAGCAGCTCAGGTGACGATGTGCATGTTGAGTGTGATTGCTGCAACTTATCGCCTCCCTCATTCCTGCTGGTCAGTTTTTTGGGTGTACAACTCGTGCATATTCTCAGGTGGATGTTGACAGTCCAGAATTCCAAGAAGTCTTTCGCCTGCCTGTCACCAGNTGTAACCTACTAGGCTCCGCTGTCCATGGGATTCTCCAGGCAAGAATACTGGAGTGGATTGCCTTTTCCTTCTCCAGGGGATCTTCCCGACCCAAGGATCGAACCCGGGTCTCCCGCATTAGAGGCAGACGCTTTAACCTATTTCATCAAGTACAACAGTTACTCTTACTACGCTCAGAACTAATTTTCTTTACTCTTATCCGTGCACATTCCGCCCTGGACCTTTATCATTTGAAAATGTTACAATTGATGCCTTACTTTATCCTATAGAAAAAGCAAAACAAAAACATTACTTGCAACATACTAATTCTAAGGGGTTGCAAAAATCTTATGCGATTACTCGTAAACAAGCTCAGAACATTGTCCGTTCTTGTTCTATATGTGCACCCTTTGTATTGCCATTTACCCCACCAGGTGTCAACATAAGAGGCCATCAAATTAATCAAATCTGGCAAATGGATGTCTTGTGTATCCATTCCTTTGGCCAACAAAAATATGTCCATCACACTATAGACACATACACACATTTTCAGTGGGCTACTGCCTTACACTCTGAGAAAGCTGATGCTGTTATTACTCATTAATTATCTTGTTTTGCAGTGATGGGAATAACAGTGGAATTAAAACCTGATAATGCACCTGCTTACCAATCTGCAAAATTAGCCCAATTCCTTTCTCAATATTATGTAACTCATACTTTTGGGATTCCATACAATAGTCAAGGACAAGCTATAATTGAAAGAGCTAATCTACCTTACATGATTATATCGAAAAATTAAGAAAGGGAGAACAAGAGAGATTTATAAAACCTAAAGATATTCTGAATAAAACTTTACTCACTTTAAATTTTTTAAATNATTGCTGAAGCCTGGCTTGGAGGATTTTGAGCATTACTTTACTAGCATGTGAGATGAGTGCAATTGTGCGGTAATTGGAGCATTCTTTTGCATTGCCTTTCTTTGGAATTGGAATGAAAACTGACCTTTTCCAGTCCTGTGGCCACTGCTGAGTTTTCCAAATTTGCTGGCAGATTGAGTGCAGCACTTTCACAGCATCATCTTTCAGGATTTGAAACAGCTCCACTGGAATTCCATCACCTCCACTAGCTTTGTTCGTAGTGATGCTTTCTAAGGCCCACTTGACTTCACATTCCAAGATGTCTGGCTCTAGATTAGTGATCACATCATCATGATTATCTGGGTCCTTCTAAATAATCAAGTTGAAGAGGGGTTTTTGCACAAGCCTGGCTTCCCCTGTGTCAATTCTTTCTCTTGCTCCCTCTCCCTCCCTCTCCTTTTCAGGCTGATCCCTTAGAACGCAGAAGCTCACCGAGTCTACTTACTTGTCCAGGCTTCTGAGACCCATGCAAGAGGGAGCCCAAGGCAGGGCACCCTCCGCTATTCAAGCGGGCGCCTATGGCCCAACGTAGACGGTGCAAGTTTCCTTGTCTGGAACTTTATTGGTTTTCCACGTAAACCAAGTTAATCACCCTCTTTTCTCCACTCATTTTCCTACTACACTATTTTTTCCTAATCTAATCTTATATTTCTAATTAAATAAATCTCTCATCGCTGACTCCGTCCACCTTTCGAATTACCCTGGATCCACTGGAGCTGGACCCTGGCAGGTCCAATTTCCAGAAACATTTCCTGCACGTTTACTTCTAGGAGTTTTATACATTTGGGACTTAGGTTTAGGTCTTTGAACCATTTTGAGTTCGTTTTTGTCAGTAGTGTAAGATAATGTTCCAAGTAAATTCTTTTGCTGGTGGGTATTCAGTTTTGTCAACATGTCTTGTTTTATAGACTGCTTCCCCCATTTAGTAGTTTTTACACCCTTGTGAAACATCTTTTGAACATCTCTGCAAGAGGTGTTTTTGCTTTTGTTTTAACCATTCTTTTTAGGTATGCGGCTGCTGTTGTTAAGTCGCATCAATTGTGTCTGACTCTGTGTGACCCCACAGATGGCAGCCCACCAGGCTCCTCTGTCCCTGGGATTCTCCAGGCAAAACACTGGCGTGGGTTGCCACTTCCTTCTCCAATGCATGCATGCCAAGTCACTTCAGCTGTGTCCGATTCTGTGCGACCCCATAGACTGCAGCCCACCAGGCTCCTCTATCCGTGGGATTCTCCAGGCAAGAATACTGGAGTGGGTTGCCATTTCCTTCTCCACTTTTTAAGCATAGTTAATTTACAATTTTGTGTTTCAGGTATACAGCAGTTTACAAGATACTCAATATAGTTCCCTGGGCTATATTGTAGGTTCTTGTTGTTTATCTATTTTGTATATACATTACTTTGTAAATATTCAGACTCCTAATTTATCTCTCCCTTTCGTGCCCCCATCACCATCCTGTACTATCCCTTTTGGTCACCATAAGTTTGTTTTTCATTCTGGTGAGTTTATTTTGTCAATAAGTTCATTTGTATCATTTATTTCAGTTCAACATATAATATCCTATGATATTTGTCTTTCTCTGATTTCACTTAGAATAATCCCTAAGTGTCTGTATTGCTGCAAAAGGCATTACTTCATTGTGTTTTATGCTGTGGAGGTGGCATTGTGTTTTATGCTGTGCTGTGCTTGCCACCTCCACAGCATAAAACACTCCAGTGTTCTTGCCTGGAGAATTTCATGGACAGGGGAGTCTGGCAGCTGCAGGTCATGGGGTCTTAAAGAGTTGGACATGGCTGAGCTACTTTCACTTCACAATATTCCCTTGTATATATGTACCACATATTCTTTATCCCTTTGTCTGTCACTGAACATTTAGATTGCTGCTGTGTTTTGGCTGGCATAAATAGTGCTGCTAAAACATTGGGGTGCATGTATCATTTTGAATTAGTTTTCATCCTTTCTGGATATATGCCCAGGATTGGAATTGCTGGTTCATGTGATAGCTGTATTTTTAGTTCTTTATGGAACCTTCATGCTATTCTCCAAAGTGGCAGCACCAATTTATGTTCCTTCCAACAGTGTAGGAGGGTTCTCTTTTCTCCACACCCTCTCAAGCATTTATTGTTTGTAGACTTTTTGATGGTGGTCATTCTGACCAGTGTGAGGTGATACATTTTTGTGGTTTTGAGACCTCAAACATCTTTTCAGGTGACTGTTGGCCATCTGTTTGTCTCTTTTGGAGAAGTATCTGTTTTGATCTTCTGCCCAGTTTTTGATTGGGTGGGTTGTTTGTTTGTTTGTTCTGATATTGAGCTGTATGAACTGTTTGTATATTTTGGAAATAAATCCCTTATAGGTAGCATCATTTGCATATATAGTCTCCTAGTCCAAAAGTTGAATTTTTGTTCTTTTTTTAGTTTCCTTTGCTTTGCAAAAAGGTTTTAAATTTAATTAGGTCTCGTTTGTTTGATTTTGCTGTTATTACCATGATTCTTGGGGCTTCCCTACTGGCTCAGAGGTTAAAGCGTCTTCCTGGAATGCAGGAGACCTGGGTTCAATCCCTGGATCGGGAAGATCCCCTGGAGAAGGAAATGGCAACCCACTCCAGTACTCTTGCCTGGAGAATCCCATGGAAGGAGGAGCCTGGTAGGCTACGGTCCATGGGGTCTCAAAGAGTTGGACACGACTGAGTGACTTCACTTCACCATGATTCTAAGAGATAGATTCAAAAAAATTTTGCTGACATTTATGTCAGTGTTGTGCATTTGTTTTCCATTATGAATTTTATAGTATCTGGTCTTGCATTTAGATGTTTAACACATTGTGAGTTATTTTTGTATGTGATGTTAGAGAATGTTGTAATTTCATTCCTTTTCATGTAACTATCCATTTATCCCAGCATCACTTATTAAAGAGACTTCTTCATTCTATATTCTTTCCTCCTTTGTTATAGAATAATTGACTCTAAGTAAATTGGTTTATTTTTGGGTTTTCTATCCTGTTCTACTGATCTGTGTTTCTGTTTTGTGCCATCATCATACCACTTCCCTGCTGGCTCAGAAGGTAAAGCCATCTGCCTACAATGCAGGAGACCCAGGTTCAGTCGCTGGGTCAGGAAGATCTGCTGGAGAAGGAAATGGCAACCCACTTCAGTATTCTTGCCTGGAAAATCCCATGGACAGAGGAACCTGGTAGTCTACAGTCGATGGGGTCACAAAGAGTTGGACACGACTGAGCGACTTCACTTTCACTTTGTTGACTGTCAGTTGGTAGTATAGTCTGAACTCAGGGAATGTGATTCCTCCAGCTCTGTTCTTCTTTCTCAAGATCATTTTAGATACCAGAGTCTTTGTATTTTGGTACAAATTAAGTTTTTCTTTGTTTTATCAAATATGTCATTGTTAATTTGATAAGGGTTACATTGCATATATAGATTGCCTTGGATAGTATGGTCATTTTGACAGTGTTACTTCTTTCAATCCAAGAACATGGTATATGTTTGTGCCATCTGTTTGTGTCATCTTTGGTATCAGTCATCAGCATCTTATAGTTTTATGAGTACGGTTCTTTTGACTTTTTAGGTAGGTTTATTCCTTAGAATTATATTCTTTTCTGAGATGGTGAATGGGATTGTTTCATTAATTTCACTTTCTGACATATCATTATTAGTGTATAGACATGCAGCAGTTTTCTATATATTTTGTATCCAGCAAGTTTACTCTGTCATTGATGAGGTCTAGTAGTCATCTGGTGGCATCTTCGAGATTTTCTGTGTGTAGCATCATAGTGAGTTTTACTTCTTTTTTTTACCTTGAATTCCTTTTATTTCTTTTTCTTTTCTGATTGTTGTGGCTAGGGCTTCCAAAAATATGTTCAATAAAAGTGGCAATAGCGAATATTTTTGTCTGATTCATGTTGTTAAGGGGAGTGCTTTCAGTTTTTCCCTGTTGAGTATGATGTTAGCTGTGTGTTTGACATATACAGGCTTAATTATGTTGAGGTAGGATCCGTCTGTGCTGACTTTCAAAAGGGTTTTTTATCATAAATGGCACTTGAATTTTGTCAGAACCTTTTCTGTGTCTATTGATGATCATATGGTTNCAGGATTTTCTGTGTGTAGCATCATAGTGACAGTTTTACTTCTTTATTTTTTTTCATTGAATTCCTTTTATTTCTTTTTCTTTTCTGATTGTTGTGGCTAGGACTTCCAAACAGTTGTTCAATAAAAGTGGCAATAGTGAACATTCTTGTCTTATCCATGTTGTTAAGAGGAGTGCTTTCAGTTTTTCCCTGTTGAGTATGATGTTAGCTGTGTGTTTGACGTATACAGGCTTAATTATGTTGAGGTATGGTCCATCTGTGCTGACTTTCTGAAGGGTTTTTTATCATAAATGGCACTTGAATTTTGTCAGAACCTTTTCTGCGTCTATTGATGATCATATGGTTTTAGTCTTCAACTGTTACTGTGGTGTATCATAGTGATTAACTTGTGGATATTGAGAAATCTTGCAACCCTGAAATAAATCCCACTTGATCATGGTATGATCCTTTAATGTCCTTTAATGTATTAGTAACTGTTTGAATCTGCTCTTTTGAACTCAGGGAAGGTCTAGGAGAATAAAGCCTTTTTCTACAAAAAAGAGTTGGATGCCTCAGAAAGGCTTTTGTAACTAGGAAGGTCTTCCAGAGTCAGTGTCAATCCCTCCTTTTCTTTGATACTCCTCGATCTTGAGATGACCATGTTTGGAAGAAGAAACGAAGTAAATGTCCAATAGAGAGGTTAATTGTACTTGGCAGGGGAACCCAGGTTCCCCTGGGTTTTCCTTCTGATTTCTGCTAATAAGATTCTTACACAATATCCTGGAATATTGTATATGTTTTTCTTGAATATAAGATTTCCATTGTAAGTTACAAAATCAGAGTTGGATACATTGCATTGTAAATGGTATAACAGGTATTATCCTGCTTTCTCCATATATCACAGTCACTTTTAAAATCTCTCTTGTTTCTGTCCCATACCCAGAGTATAATGCCCATAAACTTGCTGAACCAGTTCTTTTCTTTTAAGGTCAGTATACTAGTTTGTGCTCTCAGTTATTTTCACAGAGACATGCAGTCACAAGCTGATATGTGACATAAACCTGTGTATCCTATGCTCCATGCAGGCCCTTTCTTAGTCCTGACCAGTCCTCACATAGTACCTTGATATGGATGGAAACATTGTTCTTACCTATCATGTCCCTCCACCTTCTACACACTCTTACTGTAAAGATAATCTCTGATCATTTATTGAACACGTTTCTCTGTACATGACCTAAATCACTCTGTGCATCCATGATGACTCACAACCCATTTCGAGATGGGGTGGTTGAATAATAGTTAAACAGACTATTTCTGTCTTGTATCTTCCTTGATATTCTCCTTCTAAGTTTCTTTTTTTTTTATATTTTCTAGTCTGTTCATTTGGTGGATGTTCATGTTTACAAATAAGTTTTTTCAGTCGTCCCAGTAGGTTCAGATTCATATCCTGGTTCTCTTACCATTTTGTGGGCCAGTTGGGTGTGTCTTCTGCTCTGATTAGAGAAAAACATGTTAATTTACCTCAAGCCTTTTAAAGCAAATTAGTGCTGTCAGTAGTACATGTTTTATAGTAATTACTCCAAATTTATTTGTTTAAAAAAGGTAATGTCTATATTCTGTCATGTTCTTTATGATATGACTTTATCTACATTATATCTTTTTTAAAATATAAATTTACGTATTTTCATTGGAGGTTAATTACTTTACAATATTGCATTGGTTTTGCCATACATCAACATGAGTCCACCACAGGTATACACGTGTTCCCCATCCTGAACCCCGCTCCCTCCTCCCTCCCCGTACCATCCCTCTGGGTCATCCCAGTGCACCAGCCCCAAGCATCCAGTATGCATCGAACCTGGACTGGTGATTCGTTTCATATATGATGTTATACATGTTTCAATGCCATTCTCCCAAATCATCCCACCCTTTCCCTCTCCCACAGAGTCCCAAAGCCTGTTCTATACATCTCTGTCTCTTTTGCTGTCTCACATACAGGGTTATCGTTACCATCTTTCTAAATTGCATACATATGCGTTAGTATATCATATTGGTGTTTTTCTTTCTGACTTACTTCACTCTGTATAATAGGCTTTAGTTTCATCCACCTCATCAGAACTGATTCAAATGAATTCTTTTTAATGGCTGAGTAATACTCCATTGTATATATGTACCACAGCCTTCTTATCTATTCATGTGCTGATGGACATCTAGGTTGCTTCCATGTCCTGGCTATTATAAACAGTGCTGCGATGAACATTGGGGTACACGTGTCTCTTTCAATTCTGGTTTCCTCGGTGTGTATGCCCAGCAGTGGGATTGCTGGGTCATAAGGCAGTTCCATTTCCAGTTTTTTAAGGAATCTCCACACTGTTCTCCATAGTGGCTGTACTAGTTTGCATTCCCACCAACAGTGTAAGAGGGTTCCCTTTTCTCCACACCCTCTCCAGCATTTATTGCTTGTAGACTTTTGGATCGCAGCCATTCTGACTGGTGTGAAATGGTACCTCATTGTGGCTTTGATTTGCATTTCTCTGATAATGAGTGATGTTGAGCATCTTTTCCTGTGTTTGTTAGCCATCTGTATGTCCTCTTTGGAGAAATGTCTTTTTAGTTCTTTGGCCCATGTTTTGATTGGGTTGTTTATTTTTCTGGAATTAAGCTGCAGGAGTTGCTTGTATATTTTTGAGTTTGGTTCTTTGTCAGTTGCTTCATTTGCCATTATTTTTTCCCATTCTGAATGAAGGCTGTCTTTTCACCTTGCTTATAGTTTGCTTTGTTGTGCAGAAGCTTTTAAGTTTAATTAGGTCCCATTTGTTTATTTTTGCTTTTATTTCCAATATTCTTGGAGGTGGGTCATAGAGGATCCTGCTGTGATGTATTTGGAGAGTTTTTTGCCTATATTCTCCTCTAGGAGTTTTATAGTTTCTGGTCTTCTGTTTAGATCTTTAATCCATTGTGAGTTTATTTTTGTGTATGGTGTTAGAAAGTGATCTAGTTTCTTTCTTTCAGAGGTGGTGACCAGTTTTCCCAGCACCACTTGTTAAAGAGATTGTCTTTAATCCATTGTATATTCTTGCCTCCTTTGTCAAAGATAAGGTGTCCATAGGTGCATGGATTTATCTCTGGGCTTTCTATTTTGTTCCATTGATCTATATTTCTGTCTTTGTGCCAGTACCATACTGTCTTGATGACTGTGGCTTTGTAGTAGAGCCTGAAGTCAGGCAGGTTGATTCCTCCAGTTCCATTCTTCTTTCTCAAGATTGCTTTGGCTATTCGAGGTTTTTTGTATTTCCATACAAATCTTGAAATTATTTGTTCTNGATCTATATTTCTGTCTTTGTGCCAGTACCATACTGTCTTGATGACTGTGGCTTTGTAGTAGAGCCTGAAGTCAGGCAGGTTGATTCCTCCAGTTCCATTCTTCTTTCTCAAGATTGCTTTGGCTATTTGAGGTTTTTTGTATTTCCATACAAATTGTGAAATTATTTGTTCTAGGTCTACATTATATCTTCTTAAAATTTTATTTATTTTTTAATTGAAGGATAATGGCTTTACCAAATTTTGTTTTCTGTCAAACCTCAACTACGTTATATCTTGTATGCATTTCACTTGCAACATTTTTCAGCAATATTGTGTCTGACCCTAGTCGATAAATACACAAAGCACTCACTTTTTATTTATTATATTTTGGTGCCATTAAACTAGGTAATTAAGAATAGTGCATGGCTAGAGATTAGCCTTCCTTGGTGGCTCATGGTAAAGAATTCACCTGCTAATGCAGAAGATGCAGGTTTGATCCCTGAGTCAGGAAGATCCCATGGAGAAGGAAATGGCAACCCACTCCACTATTTTTGCCTGGGAAATCCCGCCTTGAAAATCCCATGGATGGAGGAGCCTGGTAGGCTGCAGTCCATGAGGTCGCTAAGAGACTGAGTGACTTCACTTTTACTTTTCACTTTCATGCATTGGAGAAGGAAATGGCAACCCACTCCAGTATTCTTGCCTGGAGAATCCCAGGGACAGAGGAGCCTAGTGGGCTTCTCTATGGGGTTGCACAGAGTCGGACATGACTGAAGCAGTGCAGCAGCAGCAGCAGCAGAAGCAGAGATTATCCTTCCTTGGTGGCTCAGTGGTAAAAAAATTCACCTGCTAATGCAGAAGATGCAGGTTTGATCCCTGAGTCAGGAAGATCCCATGGAGAAAGAAGTGGCAACCCACTCCACTACTCTTGCCTGGGAAATCCCGTGGACAGAGGAGTCCGGTGCGCTACAGTCCACATTGTCACAAAGAGGCAAACACGACTGAGCGACTGAACAACAACAGCTTAGGTGGGGGTTGCATTGTTTATTGGCGGTTAGAAAACCAGTGAATATTTTACGTCTTAATTTAGGTGTCATTTACAGATGATGGTCTTTTAGCGTGTATTCTGCAATACAGCCTACTTGTTAACATTGTAAAATGCCTTTTCTTTTTGGGTACGTAGTTCTATAGCAGATTTAGAAAACTATGTTGTTTCAAAAAATTGTTTTTGTCATCTTTTTCATTTTCTCATTTGTTTTCAATTGTAAACAACCAATTATGAATAGTTAATTATTAATTGGGTAAGCTTGGTTTTGGATTATTTACTGTTACAGTGTATAATATATTATTTAGAATTTATTTATGTACAGTAAGTTTGCAGAATAAATGATAGTGTAATATTTTGCTTTCAATTTGAGACAACCGTTGATTGATACGTTCCTAAGGGTCCTGGTAGAAAACCACTCTGTTTTCGAGAGTTGGCATAAGATTGTCCAATATGAGTGTGTTTGGCATATGGTTTTTAAAACTAGGCTACCTTAACGGTGAATTTATGTTATGCTTTCTTAAGTTAAGAATTTTATTCCTTTAGTGTAAACACTTAAGCTCATCATTGTGGTGTTTCAAAACTTGATGTAAGTATTACTTTTGGTGTAATATGTATTCAACATGAAACATTTATTTTTGAATTATTGTGAGCAGGATACCTATGATTCTTTTTATCTTGTAGATATCTCTCCTGCACATGTGATCAAGCATTTACAACCCAAAGCGAACAGTGATAAACGAGAAACATTCCACACATTGATGCTGGGAATCCCTGAAAGCTGTGAAAACAAACATTTTCATCTTTGGGAAAGTCAGGAAAATATGTGTGACTTTGAGTGTCAGGGGAGAGATGACAAAAGAAATTACAAATGGACACCTGTAAGCCTTAATGGAAATGTGCCTGAGGGAAGAGATTCGCATGATAGAAAGGATGCAGACATCAAGCCCTTTGGAAGGAGGTTTGGATTTAACTTTCAGGATAAACTGCAGATATTTCAAACTGGTGGAATAATTTCTGAATATAATGAAGTTAAGAGTTCTGTCAACAACAGTTTCTCATTTTTACCACTTCAAAGAATTCCTCCTTGTGTCCAAACCAGTGTTTCTAATATATATGGGAATGATTTTATGAATCCTTCAGGAATAACACAAGAACTCAAAGCACACAGGGAAAAACCTTACAAATGTGATGAGTGTGGCAAGGCCTTTACTCACAGCTCAGGCCTCAAGAGACATAAGAAAATTCATACAGGAAAGAAATTATTTAAATGTGATATATGTGGCAAAGTCTTCAGCCAGAATTCAAACCTTGCTCATCATCAGAAGGTTCATACTGGAGAGAAACCTTACAAAGGTGATGAGTGTGGCAAGGCCTTTCATCTAAAGTTAACCCTTTTAAGGCATCAGACAGTTCATACTGGTGAGAAACCTTACAAATGTGATGAGTGTGGCAAGGCCTTTCGTGTAAAGTCAAACCTTTTAAGTCATCAGACAGTTCATACTGGAGAGAAACCTTACAAATGTGATGAGTGTGACAAGGCCTTTTATCTAAAGTCAAGCCTTTTAAGGCATCAGAGAGTTCATACTGGAATGAAACCTTACAAATGTGGTGAGTGTGGCAAGACCTTTCAACTAAAGTCAACTTTTTTAAGGCATCAGAGAGTTCATACTGGAGAGAAACCTTACAAATGTGATGAGTGTGGCAAGGCCTTTCGTGTAAAGTCAGCCCTTTTAAGTCATCAGACAGTTCATACTGGAGAGAAACCTTACAATTGTGATGAGTGTGGCAAGGCCTTTCGTCTAAAGGCAACCCTTTTAAGTCATCAGACAGTTCATACTGGAGAGAAACGTTACAAATGTGATCAGTGTGACACAGCCTTTCGTCTAAGGTCAACGCTTTTAACTCATCAGAGGGTTCATACTGGGGAGAAACCTTACAAATGTGATGAGTGTGGCAAGGCCTTTGGTGCAAAGTCAACCCTTTTAAGTCATCAGACAGTTCATACTGGAGAGAAACCTTACAAATGTGATGAATGTGGCAAGGCTTTTTGTGTAGAGTCA
The DNA here is from genome assembly GCA_006408735.1 of Sylvicapra grimmia. Classification (NCBI taxonomy): domain Eukaryota; kingdom Metazoa; phylum Chordata; class Mammalia; order Artiodactyla; family Bovidae; genus Sylvicapra; species Sylvicapra grimmia. Next base: position 47,751 of record SJYH01007542.1, on the reverse strand, counting down.
AGCTTTTTAAGTCATCAGAGAGTTCATTCTGGAGAGAAACCTTACAAATGTGATGACTGTGGCAAGGCCTTTCATCTAAAGTCAAGCCTTTTAAGGCATCAGAGAGTTATTACTGGAGAGAAATCTTACAAATGTGATGAGTGTGGCAAGGCCTTTCATGTAAAGTCCACCCTTTTAAGTCATCAGAGGGTTCATACTGGTGAGAAACCTTACAAATGTGATGAGTGTGGCAAGGCCTTTCGTGTAAAGTCAAGGCTTTTAAGTCATCAGACAGTTCATACTGGAGAGAAACGTTACAAATGTGATGAATGTGGCAAGGCCTTTCATGTAAAGTCCACCCTTTTAAATCATCAGACAGTTCATACTGGTGAGAAACCTTACAAATGTGATGAGTGTGGCATGGCCTTTCGTGTAAAGTCAAACCTTTTAAGTCATCAGACAGTTCATACTGGAGAGAAACCTTACAAATGTGATGAGTGTGGCAAGGCCTTTCGTGTAAAGTCAAGCCTTTTAAGGCATCAGACGATTCATACTGGAGAAAAACCTTACAAATGTTATGAGTGTGGCAAGGCCTTTCGTCTAAAGTCAACTCATTTAAAGCATCAGACAGTTCATACTGGAGAGAAACCTTACAAATGTGATGACTGTGGCAAGGCCTTTCATGTAAAGTCAGTCCTTTTAAGGCATCAGACAGTTCATACTGGAGAGAAACCTTGTGATGAGTGTGACAAGGCCTTTACTGACAGCTCATACCTCAGGAGACATAAGAAAATTCATACAGGGAAGAAATTATTTAAATGTGATATATGTGACAAAGTCTTCGGCCGAAATTCAATGCTTACTTGTCATCAGATGATTCATACTGGAGAGAAACCTTACAAATGTGATAAGTTTGGCAAGGCAGTTCGTATAAAGTCAACTCTTTTAAGGCATCAGACAGTTCATACTGGTGAGAAACCTTACAAATGTGATGAGTGTGGCATGGCCTTTCGTGTAAAGTCAAACCTTTTAAGTCATCAGACAGTTCATACTGGTGAGAAACCTTACAAATATGAGTGTGGCATGGCCTTTCGTGTAAAGTCAAACCTTTTAAGGCATCAGACAGTTCATACTGGAGAGAAACCTTACAAATGTGATGAGTGTGGCAAGGCCTTTCGTCTAAAATCAAACCTTTTAAGTCATCACACAGTTCATACTGGTGAGAAACCTTACAAATGTGATGAGTGTGGCACGGCCTTCCGTCTAAAGTCAACCCTTTTAAGGCATCAGACAATTCATACTGGGGAGAAACGTTACAAATGTGATGAGTGTGGCACGGCCTTTCGGGTAAAGTCAAGCCTTTTAAGTCATCAGACAGTTCATACTGGAGAGAAACCTTACAAATGTGATGAGTGTGGCATGGCCTTTCGTGTGAAGTCAAACCTTTTAAGGCATCAGACAGTTCATACTGGAGAGAAACCTTACAAATGTGATGACTGTGACAAGGCCTTTCGTGTAAAGTCAAGCCTTTTAAGTCATCAGACGGTTCATACTGGAGAGAAACCTTACATATGTAATGAGTGTGGCAAGGCCTTTCGTCTAAAGTCAACCCATTTAAGGCATCAGACAGTTCATACTGGAGAGAAACCTTGTGATGAGTGTGGCAAGGCCTTTCCTGACAGCTCATACCTCAGGAGACATTGAAAATTCATACAGGGAAGAAATTATTTAAATGTGATATATGTGACAAAGTGGAGAAGGCAATGGCACCCCACTCCAGTACGCTTGCCTGGCAAATCCCATGGACGGAGGAGCCTGGTAGGCTGCAGTCCATGGGGTCTCGAAGAGTCGGACACAACTGAGCGACTTCACTTTCACTTTTCACTTTCATGTATTGGAGAAGGAAATGGCAACCCACTCCAGTGTTCTTGCCTGGAGAATCCCAGGGATGGGGGAGCCTGGTGGGCTGCTGTCTATGGGGTCACACAGAGTTGGACACGACTGAAGTGACTTAGCAGTAGCAGCAGCATGTGACAAAGTCTTCGGCCGAAATTCAAAGCTTGCTCGTCATCAGACGATTCATACCCGAGAGAAGCCTTACAAATGTGATGAGTTTGGCAAGGCAGTTCATATAAAGTCAACCCTTTTAAGGCATCAGACAGTTCATACTGGTGAGAAACCTTACAGATGTGATAACTGTGGCAAGGCCTTTCGTGAAAAGTCAACCTTTTTAAGTCATCAGACATTTCATACTGGAGAGAAACCTTACAAATGTGATGAGTGTGGCAAGGCCTTTCGTCTAATGTTAACCCTTTAAGGCATCAGACAGTTCATACTGGAGAGAAACCTTACAAATGTGATGAGTGTGAAAAGTCTTCGGTCAAAAACCACATCTTCAACTTTACCAGAGAATTCATACTGGAGAGAGACCTTTCAGATGTAATGAGTGTGGCAAGTTCTTCAGTCAAAATTCACTCCTTAAAAAACATTGGAGAATACATACAGAGAAACGTTACAAATGTTTCGAGTGTGAAAAATCCTTTACTCAGGTCTCAGCACTCACTAAACATCAGAAAATCCATACATGAGAGAAACTCATGTGAATGTGGTATTTGGTAGAAGTCTTCAAAATTCAAAGTTCAAAATTCACACCCTACTGTTGCTCAGAGAATTTATTCTACTGAGAAACTATACAAATATAATGAGTATGGCAACATCTTAGACTTCATGAAAAAATTCATACTGGATAGAAGCCAGATATATATGTATTTATTAGTCTGGTCTTTAGAACATGAATTCATTCTAGAAAGATTCCTCACCAATTTCACAAATGTTAAAAATAAATAACCCTATCCTCACATCTCACCAGTAGTATCAGAGTATCCTGGAGAAAACACACAGCAATGTAATGTGTGTGGCAAGGATCTTACCCAAAAGTCACAAGATAGGAACGTAGTGGAGCCATACTTCCCAGATTCAGTGGTTGTGGCAAATCCTTTACCTTTTTCACTATGTGTATTCTCTGATGACTTTAGTTCAGGTACTCAGCATCTGCAGTAAGTCCATATTTGAAGAGATGCTATAGAGATCTTTTCTTATAAAAGAAACCCGAATTCTACCTCAGCAAAGATGATTCTTTGGGACAGTAATCTGCCATCTTTTTGGTCTCCTGGCTTTCTGAATAAAGTCACTATTCCTTGCCCAACAAGTAGTCTCTCAGTTTATTGGCCTGTTGTGTGGTGAGCTCTAAGAGCTTGGCTTTGGTAATACATTGATCAAATGCATATGCTACATGCGTTTCACGATGGTCTCTGGGAAAGAATCAATGAGATGAAGGGACCGACTTCATTAGATACAATTCATTTACATCCATGTTCCCTCGAAAAGTACACAGCCTGAATTACAAAATTCAATACTGTGTGTGAATTAGCAACAGGGAGGGGAGAAAATAATGTAAAACTAGGACATGACTCATCACGGTCAGTAGGATCAGGAAGCCCTTCCATACATAGTCCAGCTTGTTATAAAACATGCTGTTCTACCAACTGACCTTGAACAGAGTAGGCAAGATGTTAAAAGGCCTGGGCTTTTCGTAGGAGGAGAGGGAGAGTTACCAGGGACCGATGGTGTGCTAGGAACAATGCATAGGAATAGGGTCATGTTCTCTATTGGATAGAAATAACTGTTGTATGTATGATTAAAGAAGAGTTACTCTTATTTGTGGAAATTGAAGACAGAGCTGTCATGGTCTTTGTAGACTGGGACCTGAGGAATGGAGTCAACGAGAAGAAGGAAGCAGGGGACCCAAGTCTCAAGTGAAACAAGGGTGCTTTATTTGCAGAATTGCATGTTTATATATCTTTATAGAAGGCAGCTTTAGGCAGGAAAAACATTGAGGAAAAACAAAATGAAGCAAATAACAATCTTGAAAGGGCCAGAAAGCATTCCATATCCTGAGGAAGAGGGGCATAAGTGAACAGATGACCTTCAAGTAAAAGGTCACTAAATGGATTCCAAGCAGATGCTCTTTCTCATGACCTCAGTCCTGAGAACTGCGTGCAGCTCTGCTCGTTCCTGTTTTTCAGGAACTGATAAAGAAGAGAGTCCTTGCCTATCAGCACACAAAAGAAGAAAATATCGTGTTGGATCCTTTAAAGTTGAATGTCCCCTGACAGTTCCCCCTTTTTTACTTTTTCATAATTGGGGATGACTGTAGATACTTGTGTGAAAAAGGCCCTGAGCAAGTGAGTTTGTTTAGCTTGAACAATTTTAGTTGAAAGGCATCGGTGTGTTACAATTATAATCACCAGGATAATTATCACCGTTATAGTTCCAGATCCAATACTATGTGTAATGCCTTGAAACCATCTTTGAGGGTCTAGTCCAGGTATTTGATCAGCTAGCTGTTCAGCTAAGGTTTCCAAATTGTTGGAAGAGGGTAGAGTCTTAGAGGAGGTTTCAAGGATTTCCTTTTGCAACAATTGTACATTTAAAGAAGCATTATTATGCATATCTTGCAAATGAAATTTGATTTTTTCCCAATTGTAAGCACTATGGTTGAACCGAAGAGGAGTGATACAAAATTGAGTAGAATTCCAATCACAATTTAATAATACTTGTTTTTGTAAATCTGTTAATTGATCTCCAACCCATTGGATGGCTGTTTTTTAATTCCTGAATTTTATCTTGAACTTTTTCATCTTTCTGAGCCTGAATGACCCATATAGTATGAGTATCTTTAGTCCAATTTTGAATAAAATTTTGTAATTGAGTTAAAGTTTGTGAAGCAGTGTCTGTGACAACAGCAGTGGTGCAAATGGCTATTAACCCCAAAATGCCAAGAATCAAGCATCTAATTAATCGCTTACATCATCAGAGTAATTTAGTGAGTAACTGGAACGTAAATCTTGCCACGGGATCCTCTTTCCAGGGTCGTTGGAGATGTGATGGCAACCACAGACTACGTTGAGATCGAAGAATCAAAAGGGATTTGTATTTTTAGAGAAATAGAGGAATTAAGACAAGTATACAATTTGCAATCTATACAAGTCACAGAATGTAAAGTCTTACTAAGTTGTAAGTTTCCTATGGCGATAACAAAAGGAAGGGGAACGCAAGCTTGTATAAAATATGAGTGATTATAATGGAAGGAGTAGTTACTATGACTATGACTGGTCCCTGTGAAATATCCAGTCCAAGTTCCAAGTTTTCAGTATTTGTAGCAAGTTTCCAGATGTCCCATTGCTCAGGCCCAATTTGTTTATTGAGGACAATTTGAGGGCGAGGAGGTGCCATTCCACCATCAAGCCAGCCAAGGAGTCCTTTGTCATGGAAGTGTTCCATTGAACTGTTGGTAATCTTCCATGTTACTTGAGTAACATAATCACACATAGTACTGTTAATATTACCTGAGCAGTCGAAAACCACATACCATAGGGTCCCCAATCAACAATGCTGTAATTGGCCACAAACATGAATTTCCATGATTTAGCTTGACATCTATCTCAATAAACAGGAGTATATTTAAAATCCTTATAAGTAAACCCCTTACATTCCAACTTTTGTCCTTGTCCTAGAGTTTTGGTAGTATTGACATGATTCTCATAAAAGGACAGGGCAGTAAACAGTCTAAACAATGTGTGGAAATTCTTTTTTGGAGGTAGGATGAAAGCCCACGTTTGTCGACTAATATTAATACATAATTCTGCTGGGCCCATGCATAAAGGAAGGATTTTATAGCCTAAAGGAATGTTAATTAATCTTCCTTCGTCCTCGGGATGAGACGGCCCCNCCTAGAGTTTGGTAGTATTGACATGGTTTTCATAAAAGGACAGGGCAGTAAACAGTCTAAACAATGTGTGGAAGTTCTTTTTTGGAGGCAAGATGAAAGCCTACGTTTGTCGACTAACAATACATAATTTTGCTGGGCCCATGCATAAAGGAAGGATTTTATAGCCTAGAGGGATGATAATTAATCTTCCTTAGTCATCAGGATAAGAGGGCCCTCCAAGCTCCAAGGAGGAGGCATATGTACTGAGTCATTAGTGGATACAACTGGTCCTATATCTGTCCATTCTACAACCTGCAATAAAGGGGGGTTAGATATATAAGCCCAATAAGTGTGATTAATCAAGTCAGCCTGAGCAGGGGAAGCAAAAGCAAGCATAACGACAAAAATATTTTTAGGATTCCAAGGCATTCCCTGTTGAGAAGCCAGATTTTCAGCTTGATTAGTAAGGGTTTTTATCTGTCCCCAAGTGGGGAAATCATAAGGTCGATGACCTCAAGTGCAGTGTTTCTTGGAAATTTTCAAGTTGCCATGGCTTGTACTGGAAAATCCTCCTGGGGATTTCGCCATTTCTTCTCTATCTTGAACGCCGGTGGCTCCCCTGGGGCGGATCTTCCGAAGACGGAGCCAACTGATTTCGTTGGGTCCATCTGCAGAAATACAAGCATACCCCTTTCCCTGTAATATTAATTTTTCAGATTTCCATTGTTTAGTCAACCCAACTTGATACCAAATGGGCAGAGGAGGGGAGGTATCCTTCAATGTCTCAAAATGTTTTTCTGCTTTGTCAAAGTATCCCCTTGCGGCAAGTTTAAAACTTTTAAGCAAATAAAGCTGTGTTAACAATAGTTATAGGATTAAAGAGTATCAGTTCAGTTCAGTCGCTCAGTCGTGTCCGACTCTTTGCGACCCCATGAATCGCAGCACGCCAGGCCTCTCTGTTCATCACCATCTCTCGGAGTTCACTCAGACTCATATCCATCGAGTCAGTGATGCCATCCAGCCATCTCATCCTCGGTCGTCCCCTTCTCCTCCTGCCCCCAATCCCTCCCAGCATCAGAGTCTTTTCCAATGAGTCAACTCTTCGCATGAGGTGGCCAAAGTACTGGAGTTTCAGCTTTAGCATCATTCCTTCCAAAGAAATCCCAGGGCTGATCTCCTTCAAAATGGACTGGTTGGATCTCCTTGCAGTCCAAGGGACTCTCAAGAGTCTTCTCCAACACCACAGTTCAAAAGCATCAATTCTTCGGCGATCAGCCTTCTTCACAGTCCAACTCTCACATCCATACATGACCACAGGAAAAACCATAGCCTTGACTAAACGGACCTTAGTCGGCAAAGTAATGTCTCTGCTTTTGAAAATGCTATCTAGGTTGGACATAACTTTTCTTCCAAGGAGTAAGCGTCTTTTAATTTCATGGCTGCAGTCACCATCAGCAGTGATTTTGGAGCCTAAAAAAATAAAGTCTGGCACTGTTTCCACTGTTTCCCCATCTATTTCCCATGAAGTGATGGGACCAGATGCCATGATCTTCGTTTTCTGAATGTTGAGCTTTAAGCCAACTTTTTCGCTCTCCTCTTTCACTTTCATCAAGAGGCTTTTTAGCTCCTCTTCACTTTCTGCCATAAGGGTGGTGTCATCTGCATATCTGAGGTTATTGATATTTCTCCCGGCAATCTTGATTCCAGCTTGTGTTTCCTCCAGTCCAGCATTTCTCATGATGTACTCTGCATATAAGTTAAATAAGCAGGGTGACAATATACAGCCTTGACGTACTCCTTTTCCTATTTGGAACCAGTCTGTTGTTCCATGTCCAGTTCTAACTGTTGCTTCCTGACCTGCATACAGATTTCTCAAGAGGCAGGTTAGGTGGTCTGGTATTCCCATCTCTTTCAGAATTTTCCACAGTTTATTGTGATCCACACAGTCAAAGGCTTTGGCATAGTCAATAAAGCAGAAGTAGATGTTTTTCTGGAACTCTCTTGCTTTTTCCATGATCCAGCGGATGTTGGCAATTTGATCTCTGGTTCCTCTGCCTTTTCTAAAGCCAGCTTGAACATCAGGGAGTTCACGGTTCACGTATTGCTGAAGCCTGGCTTGGAGGATTTTGAGCATTACTTTACTAGCATGTGAGATGAGTGCAATTGTGCGGTAATTGGAGCATTCTTTTGCATTGCCTTTCTTTGGAATTGGAATGAAAACGGACCTTTTCCAGTCCTGTGGCCACTGCTGAGTTTTCCAAATTTGCTGGCAGATTGAGTGCAGCACTTTCACAGCATCATCTTTCAGGATTTGAAACAGCTCAACTGGAATTCCATCACCTCCACTAGCTTTGTTCGTAGTGATGCTTTCTAAGGCCCACTTGACTTCACATTCCAAGATGTCTGGCTCTAGATTAGTGATCACATCATCATGATTATCTGGGTCGTGAAGATCTTTTTTGTACAGTTCTTCCGTGTATTCTTGCCACCTCTTCTTAATATCTTCTGCTTCTGTTAGGTCCAGACCATTTCTGTCCTTTATCGAGCCCATCCTTGCATGAAATGTTCCCTTGGTATCTCTAATTTTCTTGAAGAGATCTCTAGTCTTTCCCATTCTGTTGTTTTCCTCTATTTCTTTGCATTGATCGCTGAAGAAGGCTTTCTTATCTCTTCTTGCTATTCTTTGGAACTCTGCATTCAGGTGCTTATATCTTTCCTTTTCTCCTTTGCTTTTCGCCTCTCTTCTTTTCACAGCTATTTGTAAGGCCTCCCCAGACAGCCATTTTGCTTTTTTGCATTTCTTTTCCATGGGGATGGTCTTGGTCCCTGTCTCCCGTACAATGTCACGAACCTCATTCCATAGTTCTTCAGGCACTCTATCTATCAGATCTAGGCCCTTAAATCTATTCCTTACTTCCACTGTATAATCATAAGGGATTTGATTTAGGTCATACCTGAATGGTCTAGTGGTTTTCCCTACTTTCTTCAATTTGAGTCTGAATTTGGCAATAAGGAGTTCATGATCTGAGCCACAGTCAGCTCCTGGTCTTGTTTTTGTTGACTGGATAGAGCTTCTCCATCTTTGGCTGCATAGAATATAATCAATCTGATTTCGGTGTTGACCATCTGGTGATGTCCACGTGTAGAGTCTTCTCTTGTGTTGTTGGAAGAGGGTGTTTGCTATGACCAGTGCATTTTCTTGGCAAAACTCTATTAGTCTTTGCCCTGCTTCATTCCGCATTCCAAGGCCAAATTTGCCTGTTACTCCAGGTGTTTCTTGACTTCCTACTTTAGCATTCCAGTCCCCTAGAATGAAAAGGACATCTTTTTTGGGTGTTAGTTCTAAAAGATCTTGTAGGTCTTCATAAAACCGTTCAACTTCAGCTTCTTCAGCATTACTGGTTGGTGCATAGACTTGGATAACTGTGATATTGAATGGTTTGCCTTGGAGACGAACAGAGATCATTCTGTCGTTTTTGAGATTAAGATTTAATTCTTTAAATTGTTTTTTGCACATTCTTTGTAAATGTAATGATCTCAGTTCGTTTTCAAGGCAAACCATTCAACATCACAGTAATCCAAGTCTATGCCCCAACAGTTCAGTTGAACTGCTCAACTGAAGTTTGGCCCCAACTGTTCAAACTTCAGTTGAACAGTTCTATGAAGGTCCACTAGACCTTCTAGAACTAAGCACACACACACACACACAAAAAAAAAGAAATCCTTTTCATCATAGAGGATTGGAATACAAAAGTAATGTACATGTACATTGTAAATAGCATGTGTAGATGTGTGTATTCGTATGTATGTATTCGTAGGTATGCATATGTGTTTACATGTGTACGCACACGTGTGTGAGCACATGCATACATGTGTGTGAGCACATGCATACATGCGTGNAGCATATTGGGCACCTAATGACCTGGGGAGTTCCTCTTTTGATATCCTATCATTTTGCCTGTTCATACTGTTCATGGGGTTCTCAAGGCAAGAATACTGAAGTGGCTTGCCATTCCCTTCTCCAGTGGACCACGTTCTGTCAGCCCTCTCCACCATGACCCGCCCGTCTTGGGTGCGTTGAAATCTGTTGGAGTCCTTTAATGGACCGGAACCTGGCAGTCGGGAGTCAATGATAAGAAAGTGAAAGAGAGAGAAAGAAAGACACGGGCACCCAAGCTCTGATGGAGCAAAGGTGCTTTAACAATCTTTCTGTGAGTGTATATAGGCTGTTGTACAAGAAATTTCTTTCGATAAAAGAAAACCAGACGTACAGCAACCATTACCAAGGGAACAAGGGATTAATAATGGTCACAAGGTCAGGAGACAATCCATATCTCAAGAAAGAGGATCGAGACTAAGCAGTTTTGTCCTAAGGAGAATGTTTACTGAAGGCGTTTCAAGCCTGTCTCATCCTATGACCTCAGTCCTGGGAGCTGTGCGCTGTTCCACTGGTTTCTGACAACAGAAACTGATAAAGAACAGAGGATTTATGAGAAACAGCACATTGGAATCCTCCTGTTAAACATTCCCTGACAATTCCCACTTATTTATAATATTTGTAAAAGCATTCTGACCATTTGAGTTTGTTTAGTTCCAACAATTTTGCATGAAGGCAATGGTGAACTACAAATATAATTGTCAAGACAATCACCAAAGTTACAGTTCCAGACCCAGTGTTGTGAGTAATGCTTTGAAACCATCCGCGTGGGTCTAACCCAAATAATTGATCAGCTAGTTGTTCAGCTAAAGTTTGCAAATTAGTGGAAGAGGGCAGATTTTTAGAAAAGATTTCAAATATTTTTTTTTGTAATAATTGTACATTCAGAGAAGCATTGTCAAGTATGTTTTGTAAATGAAATTTGATTTGTTCCCAGTTCTAGGTACTATGATTGAATTGAACAGGTGTAACACAAAATTGAGTAGAATTCCAATCACATTTTAGCATCACCTGTTTTTGTACATCTATTAATTGATCTCCAACCCAGTTGATGACTGTTTTTAGTTCCTGTATTTCATCTTGAATATCCTCATCTATCTGGGCCTGAGTGGCCCACATAGTATGAGCATCTTTAGTCCAATTTTGGATAAAATTATGTGTTTGAATTGAGGTTTGTAAAGCAATGCCAGTGAAGGCAGCAGTGGTGCAAATAGCTATTAATCCCCAAATGCCAAGAATCAGCTATCCAATGAATCATCTAGATCACTGGAGCAGTTTAGTAAGTAACCGGGAAGCAAGTCCAGCCATGGGGCCTTCTTCCCAGGGCCGCTGGAGATTTATTGGTAACCACAGACTATCTCGAGATTGAAGAATCAAAAGGGATTCATTTCTTAAGGAAACAGAAGAGTTAAGTATATAATTTGCAATTTATACAAGTTACAGAACGTAAAGTCTTATTGAATTGTAAACTTCCTATATCTAGAGCAAAAGCAAGGGGAACACAAGCTTGTATGAAATATGATTGAGTATAACAAAAGAAATAGTTTCAGTGACTACGATTAGTCCCTTTGAAATGTCCCGTCCAAGTCTGAAGTTCTTTGGTGCTCGCAGCAAGTTTCCAGGTGTCCCATTGTTCAAGCCCTATCTGGTTATCGAGGACTATTCAAGGATGAGGTGGGTGTTATTTCACAGTCAAGCCACCCAAGAAGTCCTTTGTCATGGTAATGTTGCATTATAGTGTTACTAACCTTCTATGCGGGGCTTCCCTGGTGGCTCAGAGGTTAAAGCGTCTGCCTGTAATGCGGGAGACCTGGGTTTGATCCCTGGGTTGGGAAGATCCCCTGGATAAAGGAAATGGCAACCCACTCCAGTATTCTTGCCTGGAGAATCCCATGGATGGAAGAGCCTGGTGGGCTACAGTCCACGGGGTCGCAAAGAGTCGGACATGACTGAGTGACTTCACTCACTCACTCAACCTTCTATACTACTTGAGTAGCATAACCACATGCAGTGCTGTTAATATCATCTGAGCAGTTAGATAACCACATACCATGGGGTCCCCAATTGACAATTGTATGATTAACCACAAACATTAATTTTCCTGATTTGGCTTGACACTTGTCCCAACAACCGGAGTATATTTAAAGTTCTTATCAGTAAACGCTTTGCATAGCGTTCTTTGTTCTTTCCCTAACTCTTTCCCTAAAGTTTCAGTAGTATAAACATGGTTCACGGACAAAGAAAGGGCAGTAAATAATCTAAGCAACATCTGAAAGTCCTCTTTTGGAGGCAGGGCAAAAGCCCGTTTGTCTGCTAACATTTATGCATAATTTTTCTGGGCCCATACACAAAGGAAAGACTTTATAACCTAGAGAGAGATTAGTTTCCCTTCTTCTTCAGGGTGTGAGGGCCCTTTAAGGCTCCAGGGAGAAGGCATATGTAAGGAGTCATTGGTTAATACGATTGGGCCTTTCTCTGTCCATTCTACAACCTGAAGTAAAGGGGGGTTGGGTATGTAAGCCCAGTGTGATTGATTAGTTCAGCTTGTGTTGTGGGGGGAGGCGCCAGCAAGCAAAGCAAGCAGGGCAACAAAAATATTTTCAGGACTCCGAGGCATTCTCTATTGAGAAACTGGGTTTCCAGCTTGATTAGTAAGGGTTTTTATTTGTTCCCCAAAACGGGAGATCCTAAGGTTGATGCCGCTGAAGGTGGTGCTTTCTGGAGATCTTTAGAGCCACCATGCCTGTATTGGAATTTCTTCTTCCTGGGGTTTTTGTTGTCTCATTTCTATGTTGAAGGCCGGGGGGCCCCCTTGGGTCGGATCTTCCAAAGAGGAAGCCATGTGAGTTCATTGGATCCATCTGGGGAAATACAAGCATACCCTTTATATAAGCTTAATTTCCAAGATTTCCATTGTTTATTCAACCTGTCTTGGTACCAAATGGGCAGAGGAAGAGAAGAGTCCTTCAATTCCTCAAAATGTTTTTTCTTCTCGTGTCAAGATATCTCCTTGCAGTAAGTTTAAATTTAAAACAAAGCTATATTAACAATAGTTATAGGCTTAAAGAATATATTGTGTTGGAATTTAGTAAAGTCTGCTCTGGATAAGGCATATAAAAGTGTTCTGTGTATTCCTCCGTATTTAATTTTTTATTTGTAGTTTCATTGTGTAATGTGTTTGTTTAACTGTGTCTTGTGTTTGTGGATTATAAGAAATGTCTGTAACCTGTTTAATAGAGAAGGAATGTAAAAATTGTTTGAAATGCTTAGAAATACAGGCAGGGTCATTGTTTTATAGAATTAGGTGTTCTCATTATTGCAAAGTAAGCTAACAGGTGGGTTATAACATGTCGTGTAGTTTCATCTCGGAGAAGTGTGGCCCATGTAAAAGAAGAATTTGTATCGATCGAGACATGTAAGAAGGAAGAGGAAGAAAGTTCAGAGCAATGAGTTCTATCCATTTGCCATAAAATTCTCTTTCATTTGTCAGAAACCTTTTTTATATGTTTGTATTAATCATGGCAAATAAAATATATATAATAGTCTAAAATCTCTTTAGTTTTTCTGTAAGAAAAACTTTTTGTAAGAGGAAGTTAGTGTTCAGTAATGTTCTAAAATCTTACTTTATTTGGAAATGACCTAGCTATTTAATAAACTTTTTCATCTCTTTTATATATATATGTATATGTATACTGTCTCTTATACACAT